>JARHVA010004300.1:1400000-1621051 GCA_037957365.1 Torreya grandis
AGTGGTGGAGCTAAGTTCAAGATGTGAGAAACTTGTTGTTCAAAAGATAATGAATTGAGCCTAGAATAGACTTATAAACAAGTGTCAATATAGAGAAGATAAGAAACCCTAGATCAAATGCTTATATATATATATATATGTATATATGTATGCATGTATGTATGTATATATGTATATACATATATACATACATATATATATGTATGTATATATATATATATATATATGTATGTATGTATATATATACATATATATATGTATGTATATATGTGTATATATATACATATACATATATACATACATATATATATATATATGTATATATATACATATATTTATACATATATAAATATATATATATATACACATACACACACATATATATATATACATACATATATATATATATAGATACATATATATATACATATACATATATGTGTGTGTGTGTGTGTGTGTGTGTGTGTGTGTGTGTGTGTGTGTGTGTGATCTAGGATACAAAAAATGTTGCTGGAACTATTGCTATTACTATTGAGTAGAGTTGAATTAAGAGAGAGAGGCAGAGAGCAAAAGATTGATGAAGTGTGTCAAATAGATAAATATAGAGACATAAAATTAGATAACATAAGAGATAGATGAAGTTCAAAGTATGAGAATTTATAGACCAGACCTGTAATAGAGAATAAAGAATTGGACTCATTTATGATTCTATATTGTAATTTGGAGTTGTAGCTTCATATAGATTTGATTTGTGGGTGCCATTAGATGATATGAGTTGGTGCTTAGTTATGGAGTGGGTGCTTCCTTAGAGTAGGTGCTCTTAAATTATAGGATCGGTGTCTCCTTAGGGTCAGTTCTCTTAAATTTTATAACCAATGAGGCTTTGACTATGAGGCCAAATTAGAATTTTATATTCTAGTAGCTATTCTCACTATGGTTTTTCCCATTTTGGTTTTTCCACATACATATAGTGTTGTGTCTACTTTTATGTGTGTGATCTCTGCATATATGTTTTAATCTAATTTAAAAGTGTTAAAGGACTAAATTTAATCTATCTACTGATTCACCCCCTATCAATAGATAGTTGTATTCCAAAAATTTATATCAGAGCCTTGGATCCTAACACGAAGCTTAATCAGCTCAAGCAGATCTTGGATGGTGAACACAAATGGCTAGTCAAGAAGGCTTTTCCTCAAACAAAACATCTCTCTTTGATGGATCAAACTATGCATTTTGGAGCATTATAATGGAGACATATTTATCCTCATTAGGGTTTGATGTATGGATGTTTATTGTAAATGGATATATAACCCCTGCTATAACTCTTATTGATCAAGATTTAAATAAGGCATTAGAGAGCAATGCTAAGGAAAAAAATGCTATCCTATGTGGATTGTCTAATTTAGAGTTTGTCAAAGTGATGCATTGTCAAAATGCGTAAGATATCTAGAGAAAATTAAAGAGCATCTATAAAGGTGATAACAAGGTAAATTAGGCTAAGCTACAAACATTCAAAGGCAAGTTTAAAATCCTTAAAATGAATAAAGAAGATAAAATTGTAGACTACCTCCTTAGAGTAGATGAAATAGTCAATGCAATCAAAGGCCTTGGAGAAGAGATGAAAGAATCAATCATTAATATAAAGGTCCTAATATCTTTACCATCTAGGTATGACTCTAAAATATCTACAATAGAGGAAGCAAGAGATTTGGATAAACTCATTTTTGATGAGTTACACGGAACCTTCACTACCTATGAGATGAGAATGGGAGAAGCAAACACTTTCAAGAGAGAAGTTGTATTCAAAGCATATAAAATAGTTAAGGTAGAAGCACCTACATCCAAATCTAAGGAGACTAATTAAGAAGAAGCCAACTTTATCAAAATATTAAAGAGAGGGTCTAGAAAGTATAAAGGTAAGTTACCCTTTAAATTCTTTGACTATGGTAAAGTAGGACATTTTGTTGCTAAATTACCTTATAATAAAAAGGATAAATCTAAGCAAGAAGAGGATAGTAAAAAGATGAAACCTCACTATTCTAAGAAGAAAAACTTCTTCGAAAATAAGAAAGGTATATAGACAAAATAAGATAGTGATTCATTAGATAATTGTGATAGTTATGATGATGCTCATGACTATGCCTTTGTGGTTGAGGAAAAGGAAGTCTTATTTATGACATTAGGATCAGCTTCTATAGATCAAGAATAAGTTTAAGACTTAAATTAAGAAGGAAAAGTAGATCTAGAGTGTGAACTCATCTGTGCTCTAGAAGAAATTGACAAGCTGAGAAAAGAGAACACAAAATAGAATAAGCTTGGACAAAAAGAGATTGAAACAATGTCCAAAACTATTGAAAAATCTAATCAAATGGTCATCAGCTTAAAGACATAAGTTTAAAAGGCCAAAATAATAGAAGATGTAGTCAAACCTAAATTTCAATCTAAATTTGATGAGTGCATGAAGTTAGAAGTAGAAATAGTGGCTTTGAGAAAAGAACGTGAGAAAGCTAAAGGACAAATAGATAAAAGTCTAAATTTGATAGGAGGATCAGACATTGTTGATGAAATAATCAACTCTTAAAAGCCTTTAAAAGAGAGATCTGGTCTTGATTATGAACAGGAAAAAGTCCCATAACTAGTACATCAACTAACATATATGATAACTTCAAAGTAGAAGGAGAATCAGGAGCAAATAAATCTAAAGGAGAAAAGAATCTTGAAGAAAGGAAGAAGAATAGTGATCAAATCTCTACAAACTCATGGAAGATGTAGAACACAAAGGTAGATAATGCAGATGGTTACACAAGAGTCAGGAACTTGAAGAAGCCAAAGTTTAGAAGAGCTCCTCATCCTGCATAAAGAAATGTTATGACTAGGTATTCCTCATCTTTATATGGTTATTATTATACTTGTAATCATTTTGGTTATAGGGCTATTGATTGTAGAGTTTTACCTAAAAGGATAATGAACGTTGTAAGTAAAAATTCATTTGCTCCCTTGTTAGATACAAATTTAATGTGCTATAATTGCAATAATTTTGATCACATAGATAAATAATTTAGAAAAAACTTTGTAAGACCGAATATACAAAAGAATAACATGCCTCCTAGTGTGAACAAAGGATCACAAGTCTCTGAAAAAGGGAAAAATAAGCCAAATAAGAAACCCAAGGAAGTGTGGAAAGTGAAAGATCATTTTATGATTGCTCAAACTGCACTTCATGTCAAAGAGTAGAATTTGTGGTTAATAGATAGTGGTTGCTCAAAATATATGACTAGTGATAAGAGAAAGTTCATCAAAGTGAGTGAATGTAAGGAAGGATATGTCATCTTTGGAGACAACACTGTAGCTAAAATCTAAGGTAAAATAACCTTGAACATAGATGGAAAACTGCCTACACATGATGTCCCTTATGTTGAAGGATTGAAAAATAATCTACTAAGTGTTAGCCAAATGTGTTAAAATGGATATAAGGTCACATTTAATGCATAAGGTTACAAGTTAATGAAATTTGAAAGACTAGTTACAAAAGGAAAAAGAATTGAAAGCAATATCTATAATCTTGTTGAAGTACATGGTAATAGTTACCTATTAGGAAAGATTGATGAGAGTTGGTTATGGTATAGAAGAATTGGCCATGTAAATTTTATTAATGTTGTAAATTTGATCTCAAATAAGTGTGTTAGACACATGCCTAAGATAACCAAAATTGTAGACACTACTTGCAAGGAGTGTCAACAAAGCAAGAAAATAAGGGTCAGATTTCAAACAAAGAATTGTGCAACTATAAAGCCTCTAGAATTAGTTTATACTGATCTTTGTGGTCCTACTAAGACAAGAGGATCTAAATGATAGAGATAATTCATGTTATTTGTAGATGATTTCTCAAAAATGACATGGGTAACCTTTGTGAAGGATAAGTCTCAGGCATTTGAAAGATTCAAGATCTTTAGATCCATGGTAGAGAGTGAGATTGGATGAAAAATCAAATGCTTAGAATTCACCTCAAATGAATTTATAGAATATTATGAGAAGTAAGGAATAAAAAATAATTACTCTGTAGTAAGGAATCCATAATAGAATGGAGTTTTTGAAAGAAAAAAAATGATAATCAAGGAGATGGCCTAAACAATGTTAAAAAAGGCCAAGTTACCTGATGAATACTAGAGAGAAGTAGTCCAAACAGTAGTATATATCTTGGATATAGTTCAACTAAGGGTAAATAGTGATAAAAATCCCTATAAACTATGGTATGGAAATCATGCCTATGTTAAGTAATTCATATTGTTTGGTAGTAAATGCTATGGGAAGATTTGATTAAAGAATATTTCTTAGTTATTCCACCCAAAGCAAAGCCTACATATGTTACAACAAAAGGCTACATAATATTCTAAAGAGCATCAATATCAAGGTTGAAGAAGGCTTGAAACATGTTAAACCTAACAAAGACATCCATGAAAAAGAATCAGAGTCTAAATAAAAAATGACTAATGAAGAGTATGAGGAAGTAAATAGAAATCCACCTTCAAGATTTGTTCAAAAGGATCATCCTATAAATAGATAATTGGCAATAAAATGGAGGAGTTCAGACAAGGAAAAGAGTTTCAATGAACAAGGAGCAAGTAAGTTTTTTTCTAACGTCTGAATTGAGCCTAAGAGCTATGTTGAAGCTAGTAATGATGAGAATTGGATAAAAGCCATGGAAGAAGAATTGAGCTAAATTCAAAAGAACAAAACTTGGGAATTAGTTCTAAGAACTACAAAAGATAATGTAATATGTACAAAATAGGTCTTTATAAACACTCTCAATGAGGATGGAACTGCCATAAAAAATAAGGCAAGATTGGTGTGCAAAAGATATGCACAAGTTGAAGGCATAGATTTTGAGGAAACATTTACTCCAATTGATAGATTGGAATCCATAAGAATGTTTCTATAATTCTCTATTTGGTTAATAAATTCAAAGTCTATCAAATGGATATTAAGTTTGATTTCTTAAATGGGAACCTAGAAGAGTAAGTCTACATAGAAAAACCTAAAGGTTTTTAGTTGTCAGAGGAAGAAGTGTGTGCAGACTAAAGAAATATCTATATGGTCTAAAACAGACACCTAAAGCATGGTATTCAAGATTAAACTAGTACCTGTAACAAAAAGGATTCAATAAAGGATGTGTAGACATCAATCTATACTTCAAATCAGAAGGTAAGCATATGTTAATTTTTGTTGTATATGTAGATGACATCATATTTGGTGGTAGTATCAATAAAATGTACAAATAATTTACTACATAAATGTAAAGTGAGTTTGAGATGTCTATGCGTGGAGAACTTTCTTTCTTCCTTGGTCTATAAATAGCAAAAATTGATGAAGTGATATTTATATTCCAAACTAAGTATGCAAAGGAAATGCTCAAAATTTTTGGAATGGAAGATATAAAACTAGTTAGGAATTGCATGATAACTAGATGTAAGTTGAGCAAAGAGGATGAGTCCCTTGATGCAAATTAGACTATGTACAAATCAATGATAGGTAGCTTGTTATACCTAACTACATCAAGACCAAATATCATGCAAGCAGTGTGCATGGTTGAAATATTTTGGGTTGCTCCCAAATAATCACATGTCAATGCAATGAAAAGGATCTTTAGATACATCAAGAACACAATTGACTATGGTCTATGGTGCCCTAAAGATGAAGACTTCATTTTGACAACATATACATATGCTAATTGGGTAGTAAGTGTGGATGATAGAAGAAGCACTATTGGTGGTGCATTTTTCCTTGGAAACAAACTTGTTTCATGGCTAAGCAAAAATAAAGAGTTAGTTACTCTTTCTATAATATAAGAAGAGTATGTTTCAGTAATGGTATGTTGCACTCATGTCTTATGGATGAAGCAAACATTTAAAGACATCAAAGTAGAATAAAAATCACCTATCTCTATTCTTTGTGATAATTCAAGTGCTATTAATATATTAAATAATCTAGTGATGCATTTCATAACCAAAAACACATCAATCACCAAACACACATCAATCAACTATCACTTTTTAAGAGAGAAGGTTGCAGATCAAGAGGTCACAATCAAATATGTATCAACCAAGGATCAAATTATAGACATATTCACCAAACCTCTTCCCAAGGAACAATTTAAATATCTAAGATAGAAATTGGGAGTGGTGGCTCCTACATCACATCACTATATCCTAGTGATAGGGCATGAGTCCAGTGGGAGGATCACAAATTTTTTGTTAATCCCTAGAAGAAGAGAGAAAAAGGCAACTCGGGTATGCATAGTTTTGAAAATTTCTAATGAGTTGATGGTTGTATATTCTGGGAAAAACTCTTTTATCTGATGAAGGGGGGAAACATTTAGAAAAATAGTGAGAAATAGTCCCTTAACCATCGATGTCAAAGGGGGAAACAAGTGAAAATGTTCTCTATAAAAGTTTGGAGGAAAAGTGCAAACACTAAATAAGATTAGAGCATGTGTCCAAGTTGTGTTTTGGCAAATGATCCATTACCTAAAGGGGAACAATTTTGATATGAAAAAATTTAGTTCATACTCATCAAAAGCCAATGCAAATAATGCTAGAGAAGGAGCAAAATATTAGAATATCAGAGCATCTATTTTTCCATCAATGACAAAAGGGGAGATTGTTGGCAATATGATTGTCATTTATGTCAAAAGGGATATTATTGGCATTATGGATGTCATTGATGCTCAAGGATGAATATGGTTATTAGAGGATATGCAAGGGATCCTATCAGAGGTCAAGGATGATTGGAGTGCTTATGTGCATGAGTGGAACTCATCTAGTTATTCATATTGATCATCTAGAAATTTTGGGTCTATAGAGGAAAATCTAAATAGGGAGATTATTGATGTCACCATTACCATGTGTGAATGAGTCTGGGGGAGCTAGTCATATGGTTGTGATCACATTAGTCCACAATTATTATGTGTTATATGTGAAGTCATGTAATGAAGTGTGGTAGAATATATGAGGATACAAAGTTGGTTACTCAAAAATAATTGACTAGGTTTTTATAAGCCAAATTTGCAAAAGGGATCAAGCAAAGCCAAGTAAGCATGTTCATGAGGTTAGTATTCACACACATGGAGATGTCAGGATAAAATGATCATATGAGTTTGTCTATTTTTGTTCATAATTTCTATGCAATGAATATCAGGTCACACAATATATCAAAACAAAAGATGTGCATGTGTAAAGTTGGGCTCCTAGGCATTTAGAAAATATTTTCCCACACTTAGTCAAATTTGTAAATGGCAAGAAAAAGTTGATTAGAAATTTTTATGATGTCATATCCTTATTTTATGAAGTTTTCTAGAGTAGATTAATAGATGGATGGAATCCCCTATGTGAGAGATCTTATGCACTAAATTATAGGTCATACGATGAAGCACATAAAAAGTTATGCAAGAACAAAGTTAGCCTTCTATGTAGTTCTAAGCACAGTTAGCTCTATGGTAGAAGAATTTGAGTGAGAAAATTATTGGAATTATATCTAAACTATGTGAAGGATTTAGGAAGAGATGAGCATGTGGTTTTATTCATTATCATTCCTAGTTTATATGGTCCATATTTTAGAACAGGTGGATGAGCAAAGAAAAATATATGAAGGTGAAAAGTTAGCCTTCCAAGCATATTGAGATGGTCCCCATACTTAGTCAAATTTGCACAAGGTAAAGTTTAATATTGTTATAAGACTAATAGTGAGTGCTTAATCATACATTGAAGATCCAATGACATGCAATGAAGTCAATATGTCAAAGGTAACTACAAGTGAATGCACTACTGATAATTGTCACAATCACAAAGCTTGAACAGTAAATATACGATGTGGTTGAAAGTCAAATAGTCAATGATCAATGTGAGGATGTTAAGTGTCTCAATAGTGGAAACTGATAGCAATGTATAGAAGGCATGTGTAGACACCTAAATCTGGCCACCATAAAACTCTAACTAGGATTTTGACCAATTTCTACCTAAAGTTCACAATTTGGCCTAAAAACACTAAACCATATTAAAAGATTTAAAACTAACATATTCAAATGCCAATTTTGGCTAGTGTATCCCTAAATGGGGCAATGCATTTTATGGGTCAGTTAACTTTGATCAGATCATTCTGAGTCAAAATGCCAATGTTTTTACCTAGGTGTTTTGGATTGATGTTTCCTATCAAATCTCTTGCACAAGACATGTGCCTTTGATATTTTCTATTGGCAACATCCTAAATGGGAATACAATTCTAATGCATCTGAAATTGACTTCCAATTTCAATCTAGTAGAATTTTGGACAATAACAAGGCATCTTTTCAATTTGAGTAATTTGTGCATAAAGTTCTTAATCACGCTTAAGAAATAATTAAAAAAAATTAGGGACTAATCAAGAATTCCATAGATATTTTTGACTAATTTATTTTGAAAATGAATATTGAATATCTGCATCATTAGGTGACCTCATTTCTTGGAAAGACATCCCTAGGCCATAAATGCCATAAATATCAGGATTCATACCTCCCATGCCTCATCAAAGCCCTCCATGCTTATTAATTTCTCCTCTATCCCAAATATTGATGAACCTATTTATCAATTTTAATTTCATAATTAGATTAATCCTTAGCCACACATATCAATCTTGAGATGGATGGTTTGGGTTGATTCTAGACATTTGAAAAAATATATAAATAGAGAGGCCATGAACATCATTTCTAAGCTATTTTGGTGCAAAGTTATTATGCTCAAATATCTTCAAAAGCTTAATTTGTGCAAAGTTATAATGCAAGATTGGTTTCAAAAGCTTCAAGAAACTAGTGTTACCATGCCAAATTGATTCCAAGCCAAGCCAAGCCACAAGCCAAAGGTGCCAAAGAGAGATGGAGGTAGACAAACTTCCATTGCCAAGAACTTCATGAGCACAAAACCGACCAAGCCACTCCTATAAAGGCATTTGGAGCATCCAAGGAAGGTGAAGGAATTCTTGTGTTTTTCCTTACTTTTTAGTTGTGTTTGTCATTTGTTTTTGTTACTAAGCTCACCCTAGTAACTAGGCATGAAGGTGTTAGCTTAGTGTGTTCTTTGTCAATTTGTTTTGTGCATTTTGTCACTAACACCATACTAATCTCTTCTTCTTAGTCAAATTCCTAGTTCACATAATGGCACGCCCAATGGGACCAAACACATCCCATGCATGAAGAAGATGATTTTAAAAATTTATAATCTTCATTTGGATCATTAAAACTCTTGCAATTTGATTTTATAACTTTGTTTTACTATTTTTTCTTTCTCACGGGTTTACACAGTAACTATCGTCAGTTAGTAAAACCATCATCGGTTGGCATAGCCATCATCGGTCACTATTGGTATAACCATTGTTGGATAGATAACCATCATTGGTTAGTAATTGTAACCATCATAGTTATAGAACTGATGTCAGTCACTATGTTTTTATTAAAAACACAAACCTGAGAGCTAATATACCATTTTAAAATACTTGGTTTGGGGTCATACGGACTCCATTTTGGATGATTTTGTTTTAAAACCACATGTTTTCTCCTAAATTTTCTGAATTTAACATTATTTTAGCTTCAAGTTTCATAAATTTTTCACAAAATTTTAAAAATATATTTAAAATGTTTCTAATCTAACATATTTGCTTTTGGGGTGATACCTTAAGGGTAGATAGGTAACCAACGGACTTAGAACTTGTTAAAAAATGCTATTAAGACATATTTGGAATGATTTTAAAATGAATTAGGAACATTATTTTTGTGCTTAAAGTAATATTTAGGTGCTTAAGTAGATGTTTTTATCATTAGTTTTCAAATTTATAACTTAAGACCAAGAGGTCAAATGAACACCACCGCATTTTCCATTTGGGCTTAAAAATGAACTCACCTTTCCAAGCTTTTTGTATTCAATTAGTTTTTTAAGTTAGATTTTTTTTTGGAAAAAAGAGGGATGCCACATGTATGATCTTCCATTTGTCCCTTTTAGGGAATCCTTGGAATAAAAAGCACCATTCCTATTGCAAATAGCCTAGTCCAAGGCTTAGAAAGGAAGTCATCTAAAGCACTCCCCAAAAACTCATCATAAGTTTGGGTGACCTTGAAAATGACCCTAATGTCTTTCTTTTTATGTCTTTTATTTAATTACATCTTGGATTTCAAGGGGGACATCATTACCTCCCATGAGTTCTTTAGGGATGCTTTGACCCAGGGTTTCATCTCCTGGCATTGACTTCACTTACTCTTTCTGAGTTACACATGGGATGTATCTACATTTGGACATCACACTACACTGAGTAAACATTAAGATGTAGTGTTTTTAAAAAGACTAGACCTTTTTATAACTAGCCAATGCTATGTTCACCCAATTTCCTTGCTTTTCTTTTACATCATTTGATGTGAAAGTCATTGTGCAATTGATTCCCCTAAAGACATTCAAAGCTTGATAATTATTCAACCCCACATTGCCATACACTTGTTAGGATTTGGATGATTATACTTAGTGTATTTTTGGATCATTTTCTCATTTGGTATGTTTTGAGACTAAAACTTATTTGTTTTTTTATAAACCATGTCCAAACCACTTTGTTTATATGTCACTCTTTTGTCTAGAGAAGCGTTATGCTGGCCATTTTAGACCACACTTGTGCCTTGAAAATTTTTACTACACTTTTTTGTGTGTGTCGATTTGAGTTGCAAAGGGCAGTGTTATGCTACCCAAATCATGTCAAACTATTTTTGCCTTTTAGTCTTTTGAAACATAACATAGATCACATCATTCAAGCATGCATACGTTGTTAGGCTTCTCAATTTGTTTCAAGACTTATTTCACTTTATATCAAAAAACCATTTGTTTTAAACCATGCCATGTATACCATTTGGACCTTTCTCTTATGTCATCATGTTGTCCAATCTTGTCTAATTTATTTGGTAAGATCTTAGTCTTCAACATTGAGTTTTCAATTAACCTTGTCAATTTTGGATTCAAACATTGATTGATTTTTGTTTAGGCCTTAATTCATGGGGATGATACATCGATCTTTCTCTTTTGGGTTGCACAACTTCAGTTAATTAGTTACCTAATTTTGAAAAGTATTGAGGGTTTGTTTATTCAATGCCTATCCTCATCATTGTTTGTGCCTTTATTTAGGATGACACTACCTTTCTCAAAGAGCCTTTTATCTTATGCCTTATGCCTTATGCCAACTGATCATGTTTATGTTTGATTCTATGTGTCGGGTCTATGTCAAAGTTATTTCTAAAAATTGTTAGATTAAATCAAATCACATCATACCTTTGTTTAAGTCTAGATTTTGATGCCATTTGGCCAAAATTCTTAGTGTATGCCTATTTTTTTAAGCCTAACCTTTGACTCCACATTTATACAAAAGACCTAATAACTCAACTTTTCCCTTTCCTAGTTTAGACCTTATTTGGAACACTTTGACCTAGACCTTTGACATGCCAATTTTTATTTAGACATTTGACCTTTTATGTGTATGACATTTGGCATTAGACATTTTATGTCAAGATATTTCATGCCAAGTCTTAGCACAAATTATTTGGAGATACAACTTCACTTTCAGACCATATTGGAGATATAGCTCCACCCCTTCAACCAAGTTAGACCAAGTTTGAACCATTTGTCCTTTGGACATAGTTTTTTTGGAATTTGTACTCTAAGACTTTTTATTTTTAGAGCTTTCATCATTTATGCATATATGTCTAGCTAAACCTATGGCGGTGTCACATATAATCCAACTTATGATATAATGGCCACACAAAATGAATTTTATGGCTTTAGTGAAGACCCCAACGATGATAATATGGTTTGTGAGATAGATTTCTATCCACCTCATAATAATCATTCATAGGAAAAAAGTCATGAACCAGATTATAATCCAAATCGAGACCTGGATTGGTATTAAGAGGCTTGTAAGGAGGAATTTAAAGACCTAACTATAGATAATGTTGTTTGGGATACACATCCATACCCTCTTTACAATAATCAGTACGTGAAACACAGTCAAGAACTAGCTTATCAACTAACTCATAATTGGGATGATATGGTTTATGTGAAAGACTTAGATGCTTTGGCTTGTGTGATCAATCAAGCTCCATAATTCTGCTTCATCATTCTAGGACCTAGTCCTTTAGCTTGTGTAGGTAATCAAGCCCCACAACGCCCTATTAGTACCATTTTAGGACTTTATCTTTTGGCTCATGTGATCAATAATGTGCCCTAATTCCTTACCATTATCCAACCATAAACCATTCCTCATCTAATACCAATCCCATCCAAACCTCAACTGATCCAATCTTTTAAAGACCAAGCTATGTTCAAAACTTGTATTTTCCAACTCATTAGAAACCAAAGCCCAAACAACCAACCAATCCAACATGTTTTTGTTGAACCAACCACTTGTGATAAGTCAACCTATGATGAATCACCTATTGATCCTATACTAGTTGTTGAGGAATCTCACACTAATGAGCTAGTCTTTGTCAAGTCACTTCTTAATGATTATAACCAATTTTGAGAAAATCATTACCTCAATCATGTGCCTATTTTTCAAGAGCCTCATATTGAGAAGCCAGTCTTTGAGGAGTTGTCTCTTGACCTTTTTGCCATCCTAGAGGAGTCCCACTCTGAAAAACTAGTCTTGGTGGAGCCCATTATGCCATCATAGGCTGTTACTTATCCAAAACCAAATATTCAACAAGAAATCATTGTAATAGAGTACCCATTAAATGAATAATCAAAGTTAGAGTCAAGTTTTATTCTTGAACTGACATCAGGTTTATCATCAAAATCAAAATCAAAATCAACATTAGTCTTAACCTCAAATATAGAGTCCCTTGACTTAGAATCATATTCAAAAGAAGAATATGTTTATGGCTATTAAAATATTGGTTATGCATGCCTTGTAGATCAATTTGAATACATTTATGATCCTTCTATGATTTTTGAGGATGATTACTTTAGATTTGACACAAGATATCCTCATATCTTCTATGAGGATTGTGCAGCCTCTCCCATTCCATTACCATTCCACATGCCATTACCATCAACCAAAATAGCCATATCATTTCCATTCCATCTCCCACAAGTGTCGATTAGGATCTATAGAATCACACTTTATTAAACTTCACCCATGGTGACATAGCAGTTGAAGAAGAGTAAGGAGGCTAAGACCACATTCATATAGCAGAAGAATACTCTCTTAGTGAAACTTTTTTGGAGGTGCTAGGGGACAATCAAATTCAAAACTTAGCATCTTCTAGTGAAACTTTTTTGGAAGTGATAAAAGATAATAAAAGTCAAAAGTCAACATTCCTTAATGAAACCTTCTCAAAGGCACTACATGACAATCAAGATAATTTCATTGGTGAAAACCTCTTTCAGGCACCAATAGCTAAGCACAAAAGTTCTTCATTGCTTGGTGAAGAGAAAATAAAAGATCAAATCAAAATATCTTTCAATCTACAACCTAATCAAATGGTAGCTACTCTCAAGATCAAACAACAAAAAAAATCTAGTTGTCCTATCAAGAGAATAAATCTTCAACCCTATCATAACCAAAATTATATTGAATCTAACATCAACAACATTACATGTGATTTAACATCCTGATCTTCATTTATTTCCCAACCATTCCACATTCCATTATCATCTACCATTCCATTTCAAAATCAAGCCTACCATCCATTATTTATCCTTATTTACCATCCATGGCCATACTTTCATTTCTAGAGGCTACAAAGATACCTTGTCTTGACACTTGAAGGAATCAAAATCAAAAACTAATGAAGATCACAAAAGCAATCTCAGAAACCAAATTTGTAGACCATTCTTGATAGAGTAGTTATTTAGATGAGGTGTAGGCTAGAAATTAACATGATTAAGTATTTTGTTTGTATCATTTGTTGATTAAGACATTCATCTCCCATCAATAGGAAAAATAAAATCAAAAACCACACCTAGGCCAAAAACATGTACCATACCATTTCACATTATCATGTCATTACCAGTGTAACATATCTATTTTCCATTATTTCATATCCTAGCCATTCACCCTATCACTTGGGGGCAAACCCTCTTACCATTTTATACATCTTATCATTCCATTCTTATATAGACCAAAGCCTATTTTTAGTCATCCTACCCAATCTTGTTTTGATCTTGGTTCATTTGGTTCTTCACACCTTTGTGAGAGTATTTTAATCAAGTTTCAATAATCAATCAAATCCATGTTTATAATGAATGTCTATGAAATTAGTGTGATAGTTGATCTGGCAAGATATCTTTCATCCTATCAAGTTTGTTTATGTGAGCCTAATTATAACTGCCTATGGGAAAATTAGTGTTTCACGAATCTTGCTACTAATTATAACTACCTATGGGCAAATTAGTGTCATTGATCTATGCCATTATATCATAGTTATAAATACCTATGGGAAAACTAGGGGAAAACACTTGTTTATCATGCATTGCTACATCACCTTGCCATTATTGTTTTCATTTGACTAACCATTTATTGGATATGAGAACTTGCTTGGACTTAGTTGGATTTTCCCTACCTTTTGTGTGGATGAAATTAATATAAATTGAGGCCATTTTGGCACTATGTGGGTCATGCTTAATTTATGTTGAGGTCACATCAATCCCCCTTTCTATATGCTCTCACCATTTTATGAGCAACCTAAGCCAAATGCTCTCACTATTTTGTGATCAAGTATCTTGTCATTCTTGATCGAGTTAAGATACCTTAAAAAATTCCAAAAACATTTATAATATTTAAAAATCCAAAAAAAATTGTCCTATCTAAGCCTAGTTAGTTATCCTTGATCTACCTTACTATGGCATGGTCATTGTTAGGATGATTTCTTTTGATTTTATTTTCAGGCTTTCTATTTGTTTGTTTAGTTCAAGTTATTTATTTATTTATTTGTTTGTTTGTTCATTTACTTGTTTATTTATTTTTTACACTATTGCCTTGACTTAGTCTATATGTTTTCATTGGGTAATTCTTTGAAAACATTATTCTTGAGTCTATCCATATTCATATGTTAACATTGTCATCATGGTTTTTATCATTGGTGTTTTGTTTTTGAGTGTTTATTGGATATCAAGAGTCAATCCTTATGCATTTTTCAGCCAAGTCTTCATGGTGTTCTATCATGATGCTTACCATCACAAGATATAGCAAAAATTAGCTTTAAAAAGGTCTCTAATTAATGGATCCATATAAGTTTCTCCTTGGCACCTTGGCAAATCCTCCCATCCCACCCTTGATCAAATCAACACATTAACCATTCTAGTTGCATCATTTTTAATCAGGATGAGCATCTCCTCATTGGCAAGTACAATTGAATTATTCACACTGATCAATCTTATTCTTCTATTCATCTATTTCATCACTTTACACCCACTCATATTTAATCTATATTCTAGGTCATATACTTGAGTTAAGCTTGTTAATCAACCCTAATTGGGGCATAATTATCTTTATCCAATCTAGGCCCTCTTAATGATTATAATCACTTATGGGCAAATCATTATTTTGACTTTTATTCTTGATTATAACTACCTTTGGGCAAATTAGTATCCTTTTTACATCAATACATGCAAGCGTTTTATTATTTAGATCAATCTCAACCACAGGTTAATTCCACCTTTCTTCTTTTTTCTTTTTGAGGGATCATCCATCAATAAATGTGATGGCCACTCCCTCGAGGGTATATCATTAGAGGCTTCCCATAACTATTTGGAATTTTGTTCTTCAACCATCATCTTTTTTTGTCATATAGGCCATTTATCATTATTTTAGAAGACATTACTTTGCCTATGGTTTGTAACATTTTTCCAAATAGAGGCAAACTATAGACACCTAAATCTAGCCACCAATAACCTCCAACCAAACTTTTGACCAATTTCCACCTAAAGTGCACAATTTGGGATAAAAACACCAAAGCACATTAAAAGATTTGAAACTAACATATTCAAATGCCAATTTTGGCTAGGGTATCTCTAAATGGGGCAATGCAATTTATGGGCCAACTAACTTTGATCAGATCATTCTGAGTTAAAATGCCAATTTTTCACCTAAGTGCTCTGGATTGATCTTTCCTATCAAATCTCTTTCATGAAACATGTGCCTTTGTTATTTTCTATTGGTAACATCCTAAATGGGAATACAATTCCAACTCATATGACATTAAATTCCAATTCCAATCTAGTGGAATTTTGGACCAATAACAAGGCATTCTGATCAATTTGAGTAATTTGTACATAAATTGCTTAATCATGCTTAAGAACTAATTAAATCAAATTAGGGCTTAATCAAGAATTCCATATATCTTTTTGAATAATTTATTTTAGAAATGAATATTGAATATCTACATCATCAGGTGACCTCATTTCTTGGAAAGACATCCCTAGGCCATAAATGCCACAAATAACAAGATTCATACCTCCCATGCCTCATCAAAGCCCTCCATGCCTCTAAATTGCTCCTCTATCCTAAATATTGATGAGCCTATTTATCAATTTTAATTGCATAATTGGATTAATATTTAGCCACACATCTCAATCTTAAGATGGATGGTTTAGGTTGATTCTAGACATTTGCAAAAATATATAAATAGAGAGGCCATGAACATCATTTCTAATCTATTTTGGTGTAAATTTTTAATGCTCAACTATCTTTAAAAGCTTAATTTGTGCAAAGTTATAATGCATTATTGGTTCAAAAAGCTTCAAGCAACTAGTGCTACCATGCCAAATTGATACCAAGCCAAGCCAAGCCATAAGCCAAAGGTGCCAAGGAGAGATGGAGGAGACAAGCTTCCATTGCCAATGACTTCATGAGCATAAAACTAAGTAAGCCACTACTACAAAGGCATTTGGAGCATCTAAGGAAGGTGAAGGAATTCTTGTGTTTTTCCTTACTTTTTAGTTGTGTTTTTCATTTGTTTTTGTTACTAAGCTCACCCTATTAACTAGGCATAAAGGTGTTAGCTTAGTGTGTTCTTTATCAATTTGTTTTGTGAATTTTGTCACTAACACCATACTAATCTACTCTTCTTAGTCAAATTCCTAGTTCACAGCATACACTAATTCCAAGTGTCATTCAGGGAGCTTATTAGAGATAAAGTTTAAGCTTGTCAAAAGATCGAATGGTGAGCATGTGATCATGCAATGAAGATCTAATGGAGTGAGTGAACTAAATGGGACCAAGTGCTCAATGTTTAATGACATAAAGGTGATTTAAAGACTGAACTATTTTGATGAGAACAACAAAGTGTATTCATTCTAAAGACTGAGGAAGTAGTGAAATGAAGACACATGGTCGATGTTTAATCATAAACAAATATAAAGTTCATGCAACTATGAATATCTAACAACACATGGGAGCTTGGATCAAAAAGATAAATGAACATGTTTTAAAGCTGAAAATTTAAAGTCCAAAAATGTATAAAGATCAAATGGAGTGTGTGAGCCTGTCAAAACTTGATCCAACATAAATGTTTTAAAGTTGAGAAACTTGAATGTGGATCATTAGATCATGGTGAAAAACTTAAGATCTATGGTCAATATTAAAGATATGTGCATCCCAATAGTCAAGTGATGGAATATGTAGGAACTTGAATTTAAGCCATAAAATATGACATAGACAATGAGTTAGATTATGGTGATCAATTAATTTTTTATAATATGGCATGTGCATCAAAACTAGAGTCTAGTATATGATAAAAATAGTAATCAGACCAAGAATCATGACTATGGAGCATGAGTTCAAGATGGAGGAAACTTGTTGTTCAAGAGATAATGAACTAAGTTTAGAATAAAGCATGACATGCTTGTAAACAAGTGTGAACATAGAGAAGATACAAAACCCTAAATCAAATGCTATATATATATATATATATATATATATATATATATATATATATATGTGATACAAAAAATGTTATTGGAGCTATTTCTATCACTGTTGAGTAGATTAAATTTGAGAGAGAGAGAAAGGTAGAGAGCAAGAAATTAATGAAGTGTGTCAAATAGATAAATATAGAGACACACAAGTAGAGAAGAGAAGAGAGAGATGAAGTGCAGAGTATGAGCAGTTACAGACTAGACCTATAATAGAGAATAGAGAATTGGATTCATTTATGAATCTGTATTGTAATATGGATTTGTATCTCCATATAGATATGATTAGTGTGTACCATCAAATAAGTTGAGTTGGTGCTCAGTTAGGGAGTGGGTGATTCCTTAGAGTAGGTGATCTTAAATCAACGGATTGGTGTCTCCTTAGGGTTAGTGCCCTTAAATGTTGTAACCAGTGAGGTTTTGACTATGAGTTTATATTAAAATAGTAGATTCTAGTAGTTATTATCACTAAGGTCTTTCCCATATTGAGTTTTCCATGTACATATGGTGTTTTGTCCATTTTTGTGTGTGTGATCTCTACATATATGTTTTAATCTAATTTAAAAGTGTTAAAGGACTAACTTTAATATATTTACTGATTCAGCCCCCCTCTTAGTAAATAGTTATGTTCCAACATAACTACAAATACTATTGTTCATATCATAAAATGCATGAACATAATACAAATATTTGTTGGGCCTTGAAGATAAAAATAGACAGTATCATTGATAGTGATGATCTTACACTAGATACATCCATCAAACCACCATCAAATTTAAGCATACCTTTTACAATTAAGCAACCTACTTGAAATATGATTCCATATTTTAAGGAACAAGATCAAAAGGAATAAAATAAAAAGTTACAAAAGGCACAATTAGACAAGGAAAGATTACAAAAGAACAAGAGGAAAATAAATTTTGCATAAAGAATAATTACAAAAAGAATAGTTTGAACAATAAAGGTTACAAAAGGAACAATTGGAAAAGAAAAGGTTACAAAAGGCATAGTTCAAAAAGGAAAGGTTACAAAATAAAAAATGAGAACAAGAAAGGGTGCATAAGTTACAACAAGAAACATTACAATATGATAAGTTACCAAAATAAATATTTCAAAGAGAAACACATGATGAGAAAGAAAGCATCCCTAGGAAAGAGTTTCTCAAGAAGGAAGTTAAAAATCAAGATATACTTAAAATTTTAATGTTATAATCATAAGTTCTAAATAAAAAACTCAAAAATATTCCTCATATATAGAACATTTGATTCTAATTCTTTGAATAGATGGAAATAAGTACATCAATGTTGTGATTGATAGCTCTATAAATATGAATGTTTTAGCATGCAACTCTTAAAATATATTGGATATGATAAGGAACACTTTGATAACACTATTTCATTTAGTTCATTCATTGGATCCATTGAGATGCCCATCACACTTTGTCTAAAAACATGTTCTGTTACATTTAACATTTTATTTAATCTATCCCAATATAATGTTGAATTAGGAAGATAATGGTTAAGAAAAATAGGTGCCACACTTGGTAAATAACATGACTATATTACATTTGAGAATGACTATGTGATTTTTACTATTTCAAGATGGAAAGAATTTGTAGAACAAGAGAAAAAGGAAAAAAAAATATTTAGCTAATACTCAAGCAAAGACATATAATATAATCATAATAGAGGCACATGATACTAATAGTATAGAACATATAGATAAGAAATATAGATTAGATAAAAAAATTTCACAATATGGTACTGTTGGTTTTAAATATACTACTACATCTACAAAATATGATTGGATTGACATGTCTAATATACAAGATGAATATGGTAATCTACAAGATAATTAAAACATATATGTTATATACCATACATATGAGCATCTCCTTGATACGATCTTTGACTGGTAGCAACATCATTTATTATACATAGCCTCATCATGTTTCCTATCTTACTAATTATTTTTATTAGTCTATCTTGACACACATGTGTACATATGACCTTGCATAGATCATTATTATATCCCTTGTCTTTTTTTTTACTTGGCCTTTTCCTTTTCAGTATTTGTCTTGATTCATACATTCATGACACTTATCTTACAGTAATTATAGTGCATATCCTTTGTGTCATTATACTTTCTCACACTTACATGTGTTGATGCTTACACAACATGCCCCATTTTTAGTCTAAAAATGGGGACCCTCTTTTTTATTTAAAGTTTGATATTATAATTTAATGAGTTCATAGTGGTTTATTTTCTAATTCATATCTTGGGCTATTTTAATTTAAATATCTGTATTTGCATAACTCTACTAAGTCTGAGTCTATTTGTTTTCTTGTGTTTTGAAACACATTTTACAGCTTCCTTTCAGACTATTTCACCTTAGTTTGTGAAAATGATGTAACTATTTGAGACTTTTTTTTCTCATTTTATTAAGAAATTTGGTCCATTTTGATTCTCATTTTGATATAAATAACTAATCATTTATATAGTTTCATTTGATTATTTAGTCACTTATTATAAAAATGAATGAAATTAGATTTTGAATCAAGTGAAATGGCTAAGTCTAGTCAAAGCTTCATTTTATAATTAGTCATTTTTTGGCTTTTACCTTGGCCTTTTTTATTTAATTTTCTTAGTTATTACTTTTTAAATTCAAACTATTGATAGGGCTTCTTTTTGTTTACCTGTAGGTGTTTAAATGTATCTCGATAGCACCTAGAACCTTTTTGCGGACCTTGACAACTCCAACCCATCCAAATGAGGCTTTTAATACTTAGTTAATTTCAAAAAAATTTCCCAAATCCATGTGGTACCTTGTCATGTCTTCAAAAGACTTTCAACACTTAGCTAATTTCACAAAAGTTGCCTTTAGCAATGTGGCACCTTTTTGTGGCTCCCAGCATCCCAAATTTGTCCAAAAGGTCATTCAGGACTTAGTCAATTTCATGTTTTCCCTGAAGCCACATGTCATTTTCCTTCTCGTTAGGACTTAACCAATTTAAAAAATTTGCCTTGGGATATGTGGAAATTTTATGTTGCTTTAAAAAATGTAGTCGATTCTATGAAACAAGTCCCAGAGCCACATTTCAATCACTTGATAGTCCATGACCTATCTAAAAAGTCTTTTAAGATATGGTTAATTTTATTCAAATTTGCCTAGCAAGGTAATGACATGAGTGATGCTATGAATTGGAAGGTTAGTGGGATGAATCCACATGTCATAATCCTTCTACTCCACTATCCTATAGATTTCCATACTAATGCAATGCCTTTGGGATAACAAGTTAGTGAGATAATGCCATGTGACATCATTTTGTTGCTCCACTAGCTTGGAGATGTTTATATAGAACACAAAGCCTATGGGTGAGTAGGTGAGAAAGATGAATCCACATGGAATAATACCATTGCCCCACTCTCAAATATTTTTATGTATACTACTATGAATCTAATAATTTTACTCAAGAGAGGATGGTTAGTATGGTGTTAGTTTCAAAATGAAAACAAAATGAAAGAAAAACACTAACTAGCATAACATCTCTAGGCCTAGACACTAGGGAGAGCTTAATTAATAAACATGAATAAAAAACACAACTAAAATTCAAAAGAAACCTTCTTTTACCTTCCTTAGATTCTCCAAAATGCTTTTTATAGTGGCTTGCTCAGTTTGTGTTCATGAAGTCCTTGGCAATGGAAGCTTGTCTACCTCCATCTCTCTTTGGCACCTTTGGATTGTGGGTTGGCTTAGCTTGGAATCAGTTTTTCATGGTAAAACTAGTTTATTTAAGATTTTGGAACCATTTTTGCATTATAAATTTGCATAATCAAGTCTTAGAAATGATGTGGTAAGGCCTCCTAATTATAGATTTTTGAGAATGTCTATAATCAACTTGAACCATCCATCCATCTTAAGATTGAGATGTGTGGTTGAGGATTAATTAATTTTTTGGAATTAAGTTTATACTTATCCTTATCATGAAATTTTAATAAGGGAAAATTAAAAGGCATGGAGGGCACCATGGAAGGCATTGATGAGGCATGGAGGGTATGAATCCTGATATTTGTGGCATTTATGGCCTACAAATGTCTTTCCAAGAAATGAGGTCACTTGATGGTGCAAATATTAAATATTTATTTCCAAAAATAATTATTCAAAAAGTTTCCATGCAAATATTAATTAGGCCTTGATTTGGTTTAATTATCTCTTAAGCATGTTTAAGCACTTTGTGCACAAATTACTCAAATTGATCAGAATGCTTTGTTATTAGTCCAAAATTTGACTAGATTAGAATTGGAAGGTAATGTCAGATGTGTTGGATCCATTATCATATTTAGGATGTTACCAATAATAAATAACAAAGGCATGTGTCTTGTGTAAGAGATTTGATAGGAAAGAGCAATCTAGAACACTTAGGTGTAAAATTGGCATTTTGACTCTAAATGATCTGATCAAAGTTAGATAGCCCATAAATTGCATTTCCCTATTTAGGGATACCCTAGCCAAAATCAGCACTTGAATATATCAATTTCAACTTATTTATCATGTTTTAGTGTTTTTAGGCCAAATTGTGCATTTTGGGTGTAAATTAGTAAAAACCCTGATTGGAGGTTATCGGTGGCCAGTTTTAGGTGTCTATAGTTTTCCCCTATTTGGGAAGATGTTTCAAACCATAAGTAAAGCAATATATTTTAAAATAATGAGATATGGTCTATATGCCAAGAATAAGATGATGATTGAAGAATAAAGATCCAAATGGTTTTGAGAAGTCTATGGTGATGCCCCCTTGAGGGAGTGGCTATCACATTTGTTGATGGATGGTCCCTCGAAAATAAACAAGAAGAAATGTGGAATTAAACTGTGGTTGAGATTAATATAAATAAAAAAATAATTATACGCATTGATTTAAAAGGATGCTAATTTTTTGAAAGGTAGTTGTAATCAGGAATAAAAGTCAAAATAATGATTTGCCTATAAGTGGTTATAATCATTAAGTGGACCTAGATTGGCTAAAGATGATTGTGCCCTACTCAGGGCTAATTAACAAGTATAACTAAAGGACATAACTTGGAATATAAATTAAATATGAGTGGGTATAAAGTGATGAAAGATATGGATAGAGGAATAAGATTGATCAATAGAAAAGATTCAGTTGTACCTACTAATGAGGAGATGTTCATCCTGATTAGTAATGATACAACTAGAATGGACAAATGAGTTAATTTGATCAAGGGTGGAATGGGAGGATTTGCCAAGGTACCAAGGAGAAACTTATATGGCTTCATTGATTATAAGCCTTCCTAAAGTTAATTTTTTCTATAACATTTAATGGTAGGCTTCATGATAGAACACCATAAAGACTTGGCCAAATATGCATAAGTAATGACTCTCGATATCCAATAAACACTCAAAAATAATATACCAATGACAAAAACCATGATGATAATATTGACATATGAATATGGATAGAATCAATAATAATATTCTTAAGGAATCACCTAATGAACACATATAGACTGAGTTGAGGCAACAATGCTGAAAGCAAATAAATAGGCAAGCAAAAAAACAAACAAACAAATAACCTGAAATAAACAAACAAACACAAAGCCTAAAAATAAAAGCAAAAGAAAGTATCTTAACAATGACCATGCCCTAGTAAGGTGGATCAAGGATAATTGACTAGGCTTCGATAGGACAAATGTTTTTATATTTTTTAAATATTTGAATGTTTTTGGAATTTAGAGGTATCTTAACTCAATCAAGAATGATAAGATACACACTCTCAAAATGGTGAGAGTGATTAGCTTAGGTTACTCATAAAATGGTGAGATCCTATGGAAAGGGAGACTAAGGTGACATCAACATGAATTAATCATGACCTAGATAGTCCTAAAATGACCTCAAGTCATAGAATTCCATCCACACGAAAGGTAGAGAAATACCAACTAGGTCCCAACAAGTTCTCAAATCTGACAAATGGCCAGTCAAATGAAAACAGTAATGGCAAGGTGATATAAAAATTCATGATAAACAAATGTTTCCCCTAGTTTTCCCATAGATAGTTATAACTAGGATACAATAGCATAGGTTAATGATATTAATTTACCCATAGGTGGTTATAATTATTAGAAAGACTAGTGAAACATTGATTTACCCATAGGCAGTTATAATTAGGCTCACATAAACAAACCTAATATAGGATGGAAAATGAAAGATACCTTGCCAGATCAACTGTCACACTACTTTCATAGAATGTCATTGTAAATATGGATTATATTTATTGTTGAAACCTAATTGGAATCCCCTCATGAAAGGTTCGAGAAGAACCAAATGAACCAAGATCAAAACAGGATTGGGTAGGATGACTAAAAACAAGCTTTGGTCTAGATAGGAATGGAATGATAGGATGGCATGGTATTGATACAGATAATAATGGTCTAGATATATTAGATAAAATGGTAAGAGGGTTGCCCCAAAGTGATGGGGTGAATGGTTGGGATCTTTGATAATGGAAAATAGATATGTAATAATGACAATGACATGGAAATGAAATGGTATATGTAACAATGGCAATGGCAATGTGAAATGATATGGTAGATGTTTTTGGCTTGGGTGTGGTTTTTGATTCTATTTTTCTTATTTAGATGGGGAGATGTACGTCTTAATCAACAAATGATACAAATAGAATACTCAATCATATTAATTGCTAACCCACACCTCATCTGAATATCTACTCTATTGATAACTACTTGCAAATTTGGATGTTGAGAATGCTTTTATGATCTTCATTGGTCATTAATTTTGATTCCATCAAATGTCAAGATAAGGTATCTTTGTAGACTCTACAAAGGAAAGTAAAACCATGGATGGTAAAGAAAGATAAATAATAGATGGTAGGTTTGATTGTGAAATGGAATGATAGATGATAATGGAATGTGGAATGGTTGGAAAACAAATGAAGATCAAGATGTTTAGTCACACATAATGTTGTTGATATCAGATTCAACATAACTTTGGTTATAACAGGGTTGAAGACTTATTCTCTTGATAGGACCACCATATTTTTTTGTTTTTTGATCTTGAGAATAGCTACCATATGATTAGGCTATAGATAGGAAGCTATTTTGATTTGATCTTTGATTTTGTCTTCATCAAGCAATGAAGAAATTTTGTGCTTAGCTATTGGTGCCTCAAAGAGGTTTTCACCAATGAAGTTGTCTTGATTGTCTTGTAGCACCTCTGAGAAGATTTCATTAATAAACATTGGGTTTTGACTTTGATTTTCTTCTAGCACTTCCAAAAAAGTTTCACTAGAAGTTTTGAATCTGATTGTCCCCTAGTGCCTCCAAAAAGGTTTCAATAGGAGAGTTATCTTCTAATATATGAATGTTATCTTGGCCTCCTTTCTCTTCTTTAACTTCTATGTCACCATGGATATAGTTCAACAAAGTTTGATTTTTTATATCCCAATTGACACTTGTGGGAGATGGAATGTCAATGATATGGCTATTTTGGTTGATGGTAATGGCATGTGGAATGGTAATGAAATGGGGAGAGGTTGCACAATCCTTATAGAAGATACTAGGATAACTTGTGTTGAATCTAAATTAATCATCCTCAAAAATTTTAGAAGGATCACAAATGTATTCAAATTTATCTATGAGGCATGTGTAACCAATGTTGTAACAACCACAAACATATTATTCTTCTAAATATGATTTTAACTCAAGGGATGTTGAATCTGATGTTGAGACTGATGTTGATTCAGATTCAAATTCTAATGTTAAATTTGATGATGGTTCAAAAATAAAACCTGAATCTAACTCTAATTCTTCATCTGATGGGTACTCTACTATAATGATGTCTTATTGAATATTTATTTTTAGACAAGTAATTTCTTATGATGGCATGATGGGCTCCACAAAGACTAGTTTGTCAAATTGAGACTCCTCTAGGATGGGAAAAAGGTCAAGAGACAACTCCTTAGAGACTGGCTTGTCAATGAGAGGCTCTTGAAATATAGGCACATGGTCGAGGTAATGATTTTCCCAAAGATGGTTATAATCATTAAAAAGTGACTCGATATAGACTAGCTCATCAAAGTGAGACTCCTCAACAACTGGTATAGGATCAATAGGCAATTCATCATATGTTGACTTATCATAAATGGTTGATTCAATAGAAACATCTTGGATTAGTTGGTTCACTTGGCCTTGGTTTCTAATGAGTTGTAAGATACTAGTTTTGAACATAGCTTGGCCTTTAAATGACTGGATTGGTTGAAGTTTGGATGGGATTAGTACTAGATGAAGAATGGTCTTTGATTGGATAATGGTAAGGCCTTGGGGAACATGACTGCTTACATGAGACAAAGGGTAAAGTCCTAAGATGGTAATGATAGGGTGTTGTGGGGCTTGATTGCTTACACAAGCCAAAGGACTAGGTCCTATTTTGATGAAGAGGTGTTGTGAAGCTTGTTTTCTTGCACAAACCAAAGGATGAGGTCTTGGTATGGGAATGGTTGGGTGTTGTAGATCTTTATTGATTGCACAAGTCAAAGAACTAGGTCTAGGAATGGTAATGGTATTCTTTGGATATTGTAGAGATTGATAGCTTGTATAATACAAAGGTGAGTTAGGAGTAGTTGATGATCAGATAATAAAAGGACATCATGGAACTTGATTATTTACACAAGCCAAGGCATCTAAGTCTTCCTCATAAACCATATCATCCCAGTGGTGAGTTGGCTCATAAGTTGGTTCTTGACTATGTTCCATGTACTAATTATTGAAAAGAGGGTATGGATTCATATCCTAAATAACATCATTTATAGTTGGGTCTTCCAAGTCCTCTTTACAAGCCTCTTCATACCAATCAAGGTCTCGAGTTAGATCATAAGTTGTTTCATGACTTTGTTCCCATGAATGATTAATATGAGGCAGATAGAAATCTATCTCACAAACCATATTAACATCATTAGGGTCTTGAATAAATCCATAAAAGTCATTTTGTGTGGCCATTCTATCATAATTTATATTGTAAGTGGCTCTAGCATAATTGTAGTGATACATATCCACATAAATGATGAAAACTCTAAAATAAAAATGCTTAGAGTTCTACAAACTCTAAAAAACTATATCCAAAGGACAAAATGGTTCAAGCTTGGTCTAACTTGGTCAAAAGGTAAAGTTGAATCTCTAATGTGGTTTGAAAGTAGAGCTGTATCTCCAAAATTATTTGTGCTAAGACTTGACATAAAATAACCTAATGTCAAACATCTAATGTCAAATGTCATACACACAAAAGTTCAAGCATCTGAATAAAAACTAGCATGTCAAAGGTCTAGGTCAAAGTGTTCCAAATAAGGTCTAAACTAGGAAATGGAAAAGTTGAGTTGCTAGGTCTTTTTTCCAAACATGGAGTCAAAATATTGGCTCAAACAAATAGGCATGTGCTAAGACTTTTGGCCAAATGATGTTAAAATCTAGACTTGAAACAAAGGCTGATGTGATTTGATCTAATCTAACAAGTTTGGAAATAAATTTGACATAAACCCAACACATAGAATCAAACATTAACATGATCAATTGGAATAAGGCATAAGACAAAAGGCTCTTTGAGAAAGGTTATGTTTTCCCAAATAAATGCACAAAAAATGATGAGGATAGGCATTAAATAAACAAACCATCAATATTTTTCAAATTTGGGTAGTCTATTAACTAAAGTTATGCAACCCAAAAGAGAAAGATCTATGTATCAGCCCCATGAATTAAGGTCTAAATAGAAATTAGTCAATGTTTTAATCCAAAATTGATAATTTTAATTGAATACTCAATGTTTGAAAACTAATATTTGACCAAACAAGCTAGACAAGATTGGATAGTATGACAACACAAGATAAAGGTCCAAATGGTATACATGACATGGTTTAAAACAAATGGCTTTTGGCACAAGGTGAAACAAGTCTTGAAATAAATTAAGTAGCCTAACAATGTAAGCATAATCAAATGATGTGATCAATGTTATGTTTCAAAGACTTAAAAGGCTCAAATGGTTTGACATGATTTGGTTAGCATAACACTACCCTCTTCAATTCAAATAACACACACAAACAAGTTTAAAAAAAAATTTAAGGCATAAGTGTGGTGTAAAATAGCCAACATAATGCCTCTTTAGACAAAAGAGTGACATATAGACAAATTAGTTTTGACATGGATTATACATAAACAAATAAGTTTTAGTCTCAAAACATACCAAGCAAAAATGACTAAAAAACACTAAGTATAATTTTCCAAATCCTAGCAAGGGTATGGAAAAATGGGGTTAAATAAAACTAGCATAGTTTTGATCATTCTAGGGGAATAAATTTCATCATGAATTTCACACCAAATAATTCAAAATAAAATCATGAAAATTGGGTGACCATGGCATTAGCTAGTTGTAAAAAGGTCTAATCCCTTTTACAACCACTACATTTTGTTGTTCGCTTAGTGTAGTGCGATGTCCAAATGCAAATACATCTCATGTGAAACTTAGAAGGAGTACGTGAAGTCAATGCCAAGAAATGAAACCCTGGGTCAAAGCTTCCCTAAAGAACTCGTGGGAGGTGATGAAGTCCCCCTCACAAGCCAAGTCTACATAAAAATAAAGAAAATATGAAATTAAAAAGACTTTAAGGTCATTTTCAAAGTCACCTAAACTTTGATGAGTTTTTGTGGAGTGATTTAGATGACTTTCTTTCTAAGCCTTGGACTAGGCTACTTGCAATTAGAATGGCACTTTTGATTCCAAGGGTTCCCTAAAGGGGACAAATGGAAGAGCATACACGTAACATCCCTCTTTTTTCCAAACATAAAATTAATCTAAACAACTAAGTAAATAAAAAAATCTTTGAAAAGGTGAGTTCATTTTTAGGCCCAAATAGAAAATGAGGTGGTGTTCATTTGACCCCTTGGTCTTAGTTGCAAACTTTGAAAAACATTCACCATAACCATCTAAATTCTTTTGTTAAACACCAAAACAAGGTTCCTAATTTGTTTTTAAGCATGTAAAAGGTGATCTAAAACATGTTTTTAGAAAATTTCAAGCTTGGTCCTCTAGCAAAAATGTTAGCATGTCCTTTAGCCTTGAATGTCTTTTTAGTTTGAAACAATGAACTCTAGGAAAAGATCTCTTGGGTCTGTGTTTTAAGAAAAACATAGTGACCGACATTGGTTATATAACCAATGATAGTTATATTTTCTAACCGATGTTGGTTATCCAATTGACATCATTTATACCAATATGACTGATGTCAGGTATACAACTGATGTTGGTTTTGCTAATCGATGTTGGTTAAGCTATGCAACAGATGTCGATCTTACTTGCTGATGTTGGTTACTGTGTAAACCTGTGACAAACAAAAACAACAAAATAAAGTTAAAAAATCAATTTGTAAGAGTTTTAAAGGTTCAAATTAATATTTTAAAGCTGAAAAATGATCTTCTTCATGTATGAGATGCATCTATTCCCACCGGGCATGCCATATGTGAATCTAGGAATTGACTCAAGAGAGGATGGTTAGTATGGTGTTAGTTTCAAAATGAAAACAAAATGAAAGAAACACACTAACTAGCATAACATCTCTAGGCCTAGACACTAGGGAGAGCTTAATTAACAAACATGAATAAAACACACAACTAAAATGCAAAAGAAACCTTCTTTTACCTTCTTTGGATGCTCCAAAATGCTTGTTATAGTGGCTTGCTCGGCTTGTGCTCATGAAATCCTTGGCAATGGAAGCTTGTCTACCTCTATCTCTCCTTGACACCTTTAACTTATGGCTTGGCTTGGCTTAGAATCAATTTATCATGGTAACACTAGTTTCTTAAATATTTTGGAACCATTTGTGCATTATAAGTTTGCATAATCAAGTCTTAGAAATGATGTGGTAAGGCCTCCTAATTATAGATTTTTTAGAATGTCTAGAATCAACCCGAACCGTCAATCCTAAAATTGAGATGTGTGGTTGAGGATTAATTAAATTTTTGGAATTAAGTTTATAATTATCCTCATCATGACATTGAAAGAAGGGTCAATTAGGAGGCATGGATGGCATCATGGAAGGCATTGATGAGGCATGGAGGGCATGAATCTTGATATTTGTAGCATTTATGGCTTAGGGATGTCTTCCCAAGAAATGAGGTCACTTGATGATGTAGATATTTAATATTCATTTCCAAAAATAAGTATTCAACAAGTTTCCATGGAAATCTTAATTAGGCCTTAATTTGGGTTAATTATCTCTTAAGCATGTTTAAGCACTTTGTGCACAAATTACTCAAATTGATCAGAATGCCTTGTTATTGGTCTAAAATCTGACTAGATTGGAATTGGATTGCAATGTTAGATGTATTGGATCCGTTATCTCATTTAGGATGTTACCAATATACAATAACAAAGGCACATGTCTTGTGTAAGAGATTTGATAGGAAAAAGCAATCTAGAGCACTTAGGTGCAAAATTGGCATTTTGACTCAAAATGATCTGATCAAATTTAGCTAGCCCATAAATTGCATTACCCTATTTAGGGATACCTTGGCCAAAATTGACACTTGAATATATTAATTTCAAATCATTTAGTGTGTTTTAGTGTTTTTAGGCCAAATTATGTATTTTGAATGGAAATTGGTCAAAATCTTGGTTGGAGGTTATCGATGGCCAATTTTAGGTGTCTACAGCTAGAAACAATGCTAGATGCCATGGAAAAATAGTGAAGGAGATGACACCACATGGTGAAATATCACTACATCGTATCCTCGAGGTGGTTCATGTAAGCCTTACAATTTGTCAGAGACTGAGTGGGTAGGATCATGATGCATGGTGAAATATCATATCATAGTGAAAATATTAGTCAGCGTGTGCATTCAAAGCCAAATCCAAGTAGTGGAAAAGGGAGGAAATGCATGTGGTAGAATTGTCAAAGCCTAATGTATTGTAGTGTGTCACATAAAAGACCTATACACATTGAACAGGTAGGGCCCTCAAGGCCCCAAGGTAATTTGAATGAAAAATAGGTAGAGATTTATAAATAAGACATATGGTAGTGCCATCAAATCAAAGGATATGGTGGTGATGTTGACACCAATCATGAATATAAAATTGATGGCCCCTTTACCCATCAAAACTATCATAGGCCAAGAATCGACTATGTTCAATTTGATTTGTAGAATCAATTGAAGCATGGTCCCAAATGGAAAGGAAATTAAGAAGGTGACCCATATCATGAATGAGATGGGAATAATGAGCATGACATGTGCATTGGCATCAAACACATGTCATAAGACAAATATTGTCTTAATGAAATTTAGGAAGCTGGCAATCATGATGTAGTCCCAATAGCTTTTAGTTGCCAAAATTCAATTAAGGTATGGTTTAATTTTATGCATGCCTTCAATATATCAAATATCTCAAGTTACCTCTTCAATCACATTCTTCTGATCATGATGATGATTATTTATAACATACCCATTAGTGGGAAAAATCAATTGAGTTTGAATTCCTAAATCCTGCATGCCTATATAAGATCAAATTCTCAATGTAATAAGGGATGGTCTTTTTCACAACTAAGAGAATTATGCTTAGGCTGTTATTTTTGGATTAGACGAGACTATGCATGGCTAGCTCATTTTATCTTAGACTTAGTGTAGTGGACTAGTCATTTTATTTCTTTTATGTTTTTCCCTACTTTATAGAAGAGTTTTTTGAGTTGAGGTTATTTAGGAGCCAAGTTTATAGCTCATTGAGAATTTGATGAATCCCAAATGATTCTTAATATAAAAATTTTTATTTGAAAGCTTTGTCATGTGATAAAATTGGTTTATGCATGCATATGGTGACCCTATTTTCCTTTTTGGTTATGATACTTCATTTCAAAAACTCTTGCTTTGTCCTTAGTTGGAGTTGTGTTAATTTTGGCTCAACTAAAGACTAGTATATGCAAAGATTCATCTGCTAAAGAGAACTATGATGGATGACATAAGATAGTGGGATATTTTTCTCTTTCTCCCTACCCTTCTCTCATTTTCTCCCTATCCTTCTCTCTTTTTCTCTTTTTAATTGGTCTGTTAGCCTAGATTAGTTTAGTTTTTGAGTTTTAATCTAAATCTGATGCTTACTTTGATTGCATGATCTTTTGTCTATTGTTGTTTATGCATTTTTGAACTTATAAAATAAACATTTTCATGATGAATCAACTATTTATTCATCATTAAATAATGTTATTGGTTCTATAGGTATAATCTCTTTATTTTAATGCATATTGATATTTATTAAGTATATAATGAAGACCCTTGACATGGTATGGTCATAAATAACTGATTGGGTTACCTTGCATACCAAAACTTGGTAATTGAGACCTTGGGGATATTTTATCACACAAGTCTCCTTTCAAGATGAGGGATTAACAACACCTGGTTAATTTTTGGTTGTGTCAAATGCATCATCAACATGTTATGGTACTAGAATGAGGGCATGTTTAGTGTATTAAGACATATCATTATTTTAAACTTGATACCCTCTCCTTTATGCTTCTCCAAATCTGTTATGTGATTAAAATGCATCACAATAGATTGGTGCTAGAAGGAGGGCATGATTCAGAGTATTTAAAACTTATCATTATTTTAAACTTGAAACCCTCTCATTTATGTTTATCCCAACATGTTGTGTGATTAAAATTCCTCAAAACATATTATTTCTAGAAAGAGGGCTTAAATGGTGTATTTCAAACTTTTCTTTTGTCTATAACTTAGCCTAGTTATTTTCCACGTTCTTAGATTGGAATTTTTTTTCTCAAACTTCTAATGGATTTAGCTTGGATAGGAATATGTAGTTATCTTGTGGACATTATAGGACCTTCCCATTACTTTCCCAATAAGCTCCATAATTTTTTTGTAAAGTATATCCATGATGGGAGTTCAACTACTAAAGAACACATTCAAGATTTTAGAGAATATCTTATTAGGAAGTAGATTCAACATGAGGATGCAACATATTACCTATTACCATTTTAATTGGATAAAATTTCTTATTCTTGGTACCTTAATCTACCATAAGGGTGCATCACAACATGGGCCATATTTGAGAATATATTCTTTAACGATTTTAATGTGGCAATTGAACCTTCTATCTTGTTCTACTAACTTGACATAATGTATAAATTGACTAATGACCTAACTAATGTATTCAACCATAGATTTCATTAACTATACACTAAATAGAGGGTTAATTTCCTAAAATAGAGGATGAAGTAATCAGGTTATATCTCTAAGCCTTAGATCCTCTAATTTTTGTGTTCATATAAATGAACCTCTCTGATCTTGACTCATTAGTGTTAGTATACTAAGAGGATATTAATGTAGAGTAATAAATAATGACTCAGGGTATTTCTACCCAAAATACTTTAGGTATCATGACTATGAGTCAACCCATGGACCAATATGTACCTTACAACAAAGCATTTCCCCAAGCCTTTATCTAGCCAAATCTTCCAGTGATAAATGAGAGTCTTGCTTGTTTATTTAATGCATATGACTCAGTTAATTATGTGTATAATCAATAAGATATTTATTATAATTTTATTGATTCAATATATTTAGGTTCCATTACTAATCAAGTACCATTTTTTGTAGGAGATAATCTAGAGGCAATGCACAATCCAAGCTATGAAACTTCATATCCCAATGCCCCATCTAGAGTCAATGAATCTAGTTACATTTCTAATGTAGAGATGATCACACATGCTGAGGACATCCCATCTTGTGATCATGATAAATTATTTGAAGGACATAATAATAATGATGATGAATCTAAAGATGAAGAAGCAACAATTGTGAAAGGCATCCTAATGGATAAATGGAAGATTGATAAATATTTTCTCACCCAAAATAAATAATTTGACATATCTTATAATTAATCAAAAGAGTAATTAGAGGAGTTGGATCTTTTAGATGTGGAAGATGTATCATATGCACCTGAAGCATTCTTATCCTATGATTACATCTCTCCATTTGAAGACCTGATCCAAGTTGGTCAATAGCCTAGTGGCAGTAGTTTGTCTTCCCCTTCATCATTTGAAGAGGATGAAACATAAAAATAAAGCAGTGTTGAGTTAAGCTTCTTAAGCCAAGAAGATAACTAATAATAAATGGGATGTCCCTTTGAGGAGATGAGCTAGAAGAGTTAAACATTGATGATCTCTCTCCTCAATTCAACCCTACCTTTAAAGTAGTTGATTACACCCAAACACTCCCCTTAGTAACTAAGGCAATCAAAATGGGAAGTCATGAGCATTGTGTTCTGAATAAAGAAGTCGTGCCAATGAAGGTTAAAGATGAGAATGACCGAATTCAGCCCTACTCTCCACATACTTTAGCCACTGATGAAAAATTTGGAAGGTCCCTAATATGGGAATAATCTAAACCACTCCCATGATTTTTGAGTACTGAGGACAATGATGAGGATGTTACACATGCATCCATTTATATTAAAAGGTAGTTGCCAAGTGTCTCATTTATTAGTTGTCATCAATAACATGCCATTTTTAGGTTGGATCTTCCAATTAGTTTGATATGTATGAATCTCTATCCCTATCCTTCATTTTAACATAATACATGAGCTAAGATATTTTCTAGACCTTATCCCTCATGCTTTCTATAATATATATGAAAACATGATGAAGGAATTATACTGTCCTAGTTTTCTTAAATTACATAAATTAAGCATTGATAACTCTCTATGGGATAGTTTTTTCCATCATAGAGGGAAAAATAGAAGAAAATAGGTGTGTCTTCTGCCCTTTTCAACATCTTTAAGAATCAAGTGTCTAACTAGTTCAAGCATGCATTTGATTGAACATTTACTATGAGTATTTTTTTCTTTTATAATCCCTATTTTGTTTTCTTTTTATCTCCATACTATCCCTTTATTTGTTAGTTTAGGTTTGCTTTGGTTTGTTTCTATATTTTTCATTATTGGGTTTGTCCCAGCTATTGTTTTTGCTCTGAGGTCCCCTTGTTCATCAAATAAATGAAATGAAAGGTTGTTTTTAGAGTAACATGGATGACACTCAAAGAGACTAATCATAATTTTACTCAAATTTATTATGTGAACTACTGTTATTACTTGGTTAATTCCTTGAATTTCAAAGGACAATGATTTATAATAGAATATTTAGATTTAGAATAATTATTTTATTATTTGAATCCATATAATACACTTAAATAAATATCTAAAGAAAAAGCAACATTGCTTAAGTTCTAATTTGTCTTAAGTTGTCATGAACTTGCTCATTTCCTTTTACTGATGGATTGGTCCCCAACCTCTATGAATGAATTAAAAAATATCATTTTAAAATAATTTAGCTAAAATGTAAAATCTAAAATTCTCCTCGAAAGGGTGATCTTGGCAACCACCACCTTAGGCTTTATGACCTGGTTGGCAGTGGAACAAGGCCTTTAGAAGGAACTAGAGGTATCTTTGCTGGGGCTATAAATACCTAATTGGTAGCAGAACAATGCTCACACAACTTCCCCCCAAGATAAACTAAAAAACCCTTTCCTTCATTAGTTCTAGTCTTATGAAAATATGAATTAATACGTGTGAATGCAAATGAAATGAATAAATCACTTAATCACACACAGATGGTTTTAGCAAGATTATGGCTTAGTATTTCACTTGTTCCCATAGAATTTAGTGCCTTTAAATTTTGGTTTATTTTGCATTATTTTCTTACAGTTAATTTTTTTTCTTATTGTGAAATTAGAGATTCTCAATTCTTGAAATATTCAGGGGTATTTCCTATCAGGAGTCACAATTTGTTGTTGCTTGCTAATATGCCCCATTTTTAGTCTAAAAATAGGGACCCTCTTTTTAATTTGAAGTTTGATCTTATACTTCAACGAGTCCATAGTGGATGCTTATCTAATTGAAATCTTGGGATACTTTAATTTAAATATTTGAATTTGCATAACTTTATTAAGTCTTAGTCTATTCATTTTATTGTGTTTAGAAACACATTTTATAGCTTCTTTTTAGACTATTTTACCTTAGTTTATGCAAACGATGTAACTATTTAAGAGTTTATTTCTCACTTTCCTAAGAAATTTGGTCAATTTTGATTCTCATTTCAATCTAAATGAATAATAATTCATAAAATTTCATTATATTATTTAGTCACTTATTATAAAAATGGATAAAATTGGCTTTTGAATTCAACAAAATGACTAAGTCTATTCAAAGCTTCATTTTATACTTAGTCATTTTTTAGTTTTTGCATTGACCATTTTTATTTAATTTTCTTAGCCATTACTTTTTAAATTTATACTAATGATTGGGATTCTTTATGTTTACCTACAGGTGTTTAAATTTATCCCAATGCCACCTGGCACCTTTTTGTAGCTCCCGATAACTTGAACCCATTCAAATGAGGATTTTATAATTTAGCCAATTTCATAAAAGTTTCCTAGAGCTACATGATCACTTTTTGTGTCTTTAAAAGACTTTCAACACTTAGCCAATTTAAAAAAAATTACTATAACCATGTGGCACCTTTCCACATCTCCTAATGGCCTCAATCCATCCAAGAATTACTTTAGGACTTAGTTAATTTCATACTTTCCCTAGAGCCACGTGTAATTTTACCACTCAATGGGACATATTCAATTGCACAAAGTTGCCTAGGGACATGCAACACTTTTTCATTACTTAAAAATACTTAGTCAATTTTATATATCAAGTCTTAGATCCACATGTTGATCACCTGATGGTCGTAGGCCCATCCAAAAAGTCTTAAATTAAGACTTAGTTGATTTTATTCAAAGTTTCCCAACAAGGAAATTATATTAGTGATGCTCTAGGCTAGTAGTTAAATGGGATGAATCCATGTGGAATAATCCCATTACCCTACTATCCTAGAGATGTCCATACTAGTACAATGCCTATAGGCTAATGGGTTAGCGAGATGATTCCATGTGGCATCATGCTGTTGCTCTGCTATCCTGAAGATGTTCATATAAATCATAGATCTTGTAGGTAAGAGTATGAGTGAGATGATGCAATATGAAATAATCCCACTACCCTAATTTCTTATATATTTTTGTGTAGACTAGATTTGATGTTTGAGCCTTGGGCAAGATAGTGAGTGAGATGACACTGTGTGATGAAATTTTTTTGTACTGTAGCTTTGGGGTGGTCCTTGCAAGCCTTATAATTTATCAGAGATCAAGTGGGTGGGATCATGATGCATGGAGAAATATCACCTCATATTGGAAAGAGCAGTCATCATGTACATTCAAAGCCATGTCTAAGTAGTGGAAGAGCAAGGAGATCCATGTGTTAGAATTGTTAGAGCCCAACATATTGTAGATCACCTTGTGGAAGACACATACATATTGAATAGGTGGGGCCCTCAAGGACTCAGGGTAATCTAAATGAAACATAGGTGGATCTTTAAAAAGAATCCACTTGACAGTGTCCCATAAAATCAAAGGACATGGTGGTGATGCTGCCATGAAGGCACAAGTTTAAAATTGATGGCCATTTATGCATAAAAAATGTTAGAGGCCAAGAATCAACTACATGTTTCATATGATTTATAAAATCAATTATAAGTTAGTCCCAGATGGTAAGGTGATTGAAAATTTGACCTAGATCATGAATTATATTGGAGTAATTAACATGACATGCACATTGGCATCAAACATAGGGCATATGATAAATATTTCTTTAAGGAGATGTGGGTAGCTAGAAATCATAGTGCAGTCCTAATGGCTTTCAATTGCCAAAATTTAATTGAGACATGGTTTAATTCTAGGCATGTCTTCAATCTATCATAAATTTCAATCTTCCCCTCAACCACATTCTTCCAATCATGGTGATGATTATTTGTAACTACCCCATTAGTAGTAAATCTGATTGAGATCAAATTACTCATGCCTATGTGCCTATTTAAGAGTGAATTCTTAATTTTATAAGGGTTAGTCTTTTTCAAGACTAAGATAATTATTCTTAGGTTTTTCTTTTTAGATTATAGGAGACTATGCCTAGCTAGCTCTTTTTATCTTAGACTTAGAATAGTAGACTAGTCATTTTATTTCTTTTATGTTTTTCCCTACTTTCTATAATAGTTTTTTGAGTCAAGGTTATTTGGAAGTGGAGTATATAGCTCACTAAGTATTTGATAAATTCTAAATGATTTTTAATAGAAGAATTTTTATCTAAAAGCTTTGTCATGTGATAAACTTGGTTTATGCATGCATATAGTGACCCTGTTTTCCTCTTTGGCTTTGCTACTTCGTTCCAAAAACTTTTACACCATCCTTAGTTAGATTTATGATAAGTATATCTCAAATAAGGAGTGGTCTATGCAAATATTTGTCTACTCAATATAACTAGGCTAGATGACATTAGATATCAGTCTCTTTTTCTCTTTCTCCATAATTCTTTCTTTTTGTCTTTTTTAATAAGTTTGTTAGTCTAGATTAGCTTAGTTTCTAAGTTGCAATCTGAATCTAACATTTACTTTGATTTCATGCTATTTTTTATTATTGTTTATGCATTATTGAACTTATAAACAATAGACATTTTCATTACAAACCAGCTATTTATTCGTCATTAAATAATGTTGTTGGTTCCATAGGCATAATCTCTTTATTTTAATGAATATTGATTTGGTTGAAGAACACATCAAAGACCCTTGACATGGTATGGTCACAATGAGTTGGTTGGGTTACCTTGCATACCAAGACCTAGTAATTGATACCTTAGGGATATTTTCTCACAAAAGTATCCTTTTAAGAGAGTGAGGGATTAAAAACCCCTACCTAATTTTTGGTTACATGTCAAATGCATCATCAACATATTTAATAATTATATATGTTATGGCTTTCATTTATCTTACATGATCATATACACTTATATCTACATATTACATGAGCACACATTGATTCTTTCCCATTGGGGCATGGATATCCTTATCTCCACATACACTATTGAGCTACATTTTTATGATTCACATATATAGTTAGGGAATATTGTTTGCTTTCACTTACTTAACGTTACATGTTATCACATCTAGTTCACACTATGCCTTGACACATGTTGCAGATTATTTAGAACCCTCCCATTCTTATCTTTTCAAAGACTTGCTACTTTCCATTGCTTTACTATTTTGATGTATGTCAAAATTGAAAATAAATTCAAAAAAATAAAAAAAACATTTAAATATTTTAAAAATAAAAAATAAAGACCTAAGCATGACATGAGTTACTAGATTACATTATTTACACATGATATTTATCACATATTTGGTATATGTAATATTATCTTCATACACACATGCATTTGATGAGGTATATGATTATAATTCATGACATATAAATCATCCTTAGACATGTAGATTTTGGACCTTTCATATACCTAGGGGCCATGTTAATGTTGGGGAATATACTTCCACATGTTAAATCATCATAGGTTATATATTTATATGACCTCTTTACCATGTTGAGATACATACATTATTACACATATTACTAGCTGCTCATTTATTACATAGATAAGCTTATTACTATGATACGATACTGATATATATAGATAGTGTAGATTAGTTTTCATTTTTTCTATGCTTCATTAATGTTGTTAATTTTTCATGATGGGATAACTATTATTATTTTTATTGTGTGTGGCATGATGGGATATATATTATCTTTATTTTTTGTGGCATTCATGTTCCTTTTTGTGGTTTCTTATCTATGTTTGTTGGATCATGTATGCACCTTTTTATGGCTCCTTAGCCTTCATTGTTAGTGACATATTTATGCTCCTTATATGTGTCCCTTTGTCATTATGTGTGGTGGTATATGTTATTATGTGACATTGTGTGTTGAGCTTGTTGAGCTTGTGTGATTGTTGTGTTTGTAGGTGTTGTGATCTATATTATTTACCTCCACTTTATGCTTTGTGCCATGATTTATACCATGCACTTACCTATTATGTAGTCTTATTTAGTGATAGTTACATATATACATCTATCTTGACATATGACCTTGTTGTGCCCCAATAGACCCCATTTTCAAAATTCAAAAAAGGGCCCATTATTAATTAAAAAATATTAATTTATGGTATAAACTAACCTTATAATTTCAATATTGAATTAATCCATGCAACTTAAGGTTATTTTGGGTTTAATTTTTCATTTCAAAATAGAAAATCAAGGCTTGGGAATTTTATAAAATGGTTTTATTTATCACCTTTGATTTTCATTTTAAATGTTTATTTTAAATAGGGTTTTGTTTTATTTGACTAATGGAGCTAATGAGATGGTTTTCAAATGCATCTCTACTTTTTTATATTTTTAGGATTAATTTTGAGACTTAGACTTATTCCACATTCAATCTTGGGCTACATGTTTTCATCATGTTGATTCTAATTTCCCCAACCATAGATTATTGGATACCTCTATAACCTCAAAATCATCCACCTATTCATGTCATAGCTACTCATAACACATATTTCAAGAATTAGGCCTATTTTATTTTCATACCTTTTCATTTCCCCATGATTAAAATAATTGGCATCATCATGTCAACTCAAAAGCTCAAAGACCAATTAGGGGAAAGCACACTGTAAAGGTTTAAAATAGCCCTAGATCACTTATATCATTCCACATGGAATGATCCTTTTCACTTGGAACTTAATGGACCATATTTTATAAACATAGATTTTAATTTCTCTAGATCAATGTCGATCGTCTATGTGTAACAATCATATTCACCCTGACCCTATTGGAAATAAGGTACATTGTCAGAGTTATAAGTTCTTTAGATTAATGAGATCCATCCATGAATTAAGATCTTAGACACACATTACATCATTGATATAAATATAGGTTTAATTTTTCATATACCCTAGATTAAATAGAGTTATCCATGTGGCATGATCTTATTAACTCAGATCCCATCAGTCGAAGGTACATTATTAATATTATATGTTCTCTGAATCACCAAGAGTCATCCATATGTCATCATCATGGAATCCAAAAATAAAGGAGAGCCTCTAGAGGCCCAAAAACCATCCACTTATACCATCTCATTCACATAAAGCCTACCTAGAAGATGTACATAGTTAATAGTTAAAATGAGCTTAGATTAATGAGATCATGCCAAGTGGAAAAATATCATTAAATCATGGATTATAAGGGGTATGAATCAAGATTATAAAACCAAATACCTTGGGTAAGCAAGATGGTGATAAGTATCAAATTTGTGGAAATGCATAGCCAAAATACAAATGTACAATTTGATAGTTATGCAAAATTTGATGCATAAGAAATCGACACGTATCTTAACGTGATGAATAATCACTCAAGGTGAATAAAAATACACCACATGGGAAAAGGTATTCACCATAGCTGATTGTAAAATTTAAATTAAAATGGGAAATAAAACCAAAATCTATTATAGCATTAACTCTACACAAACTGGGCATTCAAGTCTTGATATTTTTCAAATATATGAATTTTTTTAAATGACTTAAAGTCACCATTTCCATTGAGTGGATATGAGAAAATAGTTAATTTAATCTATCTATTTATCAAAATCCCTAGGGTTTCTCCTAGAAAATTTGTGAGTACATGTAGTCAACTTAAGAGAACTTTTATAGAGCTTTATAATATAATGATGAATTTTTCATCATGAGCATTTTAGAATCAACTTCCTTCCCCATACACCATCATGAGTGGGCCTAAATATTTGGACACATTATTTGATAAGGGATCACTTGAATTTTGATTACCTCATTATTCATCTATGTGGGATGAGATGCATGACATAGAGCCATATTTAGTACAAGATAAACTATCTAAAGACAAGTGAATATATATTTATGATTTGATACCAATCAAGACCATGGGATTGCACAACATGGAAGCAAAATATGAAGTAATGCCTTACATTAATTTACTTCATGATTTATTTATTAATGGTGTTGATATTAGGGATTTCCTATACTTTATATTACATAGAATCACAATGACATATATTTATATGGAAGCATTCAAGAATAACTTTCAACTTATAATCCTTGAGGTGACCTATGATTAGGTTTTGGCGTATGCTTAGTTAGAGTATAATATAGTTGAGGGGAAACTCAAATAATGGCTCAAGAAAGGATAAATTTTGAATACTTGAGGTTCTATCTCCTAAGTATATTCAAGTTCAGGCTAGGAATTTGAATAACAATAACATTGATGAACAAATTGTATGGTTTTCCTAGTACCACTTATGTGCATGAGGAATCGGTTCCCTTATTAGACATTATTTTTACCATTGATAAAATTGTGCCACTCAATGAAGTTGTTAGTGTGAGGTTGAGGGTAAATTTTTTTTGACTTGACCAAAGGCCCTCTGATGTATATTTTTATATGATGTCCTATGTAGTGGACTTAGTCATGGGGATAGTATACAAGACTCATGGGAAACCTTGGGAACCATCTAATAAATACATAAATAATAGGGTTTGTGATAATGATTACATATTACATTTTACAAGTTTAGAAGTGAAATCAAAATAATTTTAGAAGACATTTACCCACAAGTCTACTAAGCCATCTATGGTCATCAAATGCCTATGCTTTCTAATAATATCTGAAACATAGAGAAAATAGGAGATTACTATTATTATCCTAATTATACCATAATTAGGATAGAGGTAACTAGGGCATATTCTCTATACTTACTTGTTATGTGCTTGATAAGGTGGTAGAAAAGTAAATATCACATCAAATAAACAATAATGTGGATGAATATCTTGGTGTTTAACACTAAGGGTAATATCACAAAACCCCTTTAAACAATGGTTAAATTTAGTATTCAATGAGGAATCACCTCAATGCATTTGGAAAATTCAAAACCCATTATGGTTTAAAAGAATCATGATATAGAGACTGGGACCCTAGGGGTAGAGTTAGACAGTTTCTCAATAATCTCAAGAAAAAGGGAGTTAATATTCCCTATATCCATAAAAAATTTGAGCATGATGAAATATTTATCAATGCTCTAGATGACTATGAGGTCTACACTTGAATGAATGAACATAAAATTCCAATGGTGATTGCATAGAATATCCATTATATCCCTTTGATTACCAAAGAGGAGGAAAAAAATGTAGTGGAGGTGAATAGGGACACAATTTATCAACGGCCCCAGCCACATGCTCAATCATCCACAAAAAATGATCATAATTCATGTCCTCAATAGGAAGAAGCTGGCTCATTAGAATTATATGCCACTCAAAGTAGATTGATCCCTAAATCAAGAAGAATATTCTTAAGGGACTTTTAAAAGCTCAATTAGTGGCTAGAATTTAACTCTCTACATCAACTACAAGGTAATCACCTCTTGTATGTGGGAAATCAAGATTAATTTATTTGATTCATTTTCCTCCTTTGACTATAGTTTAACAAGTCTTCTTTAAAAAAATTAGAGTTATTTTGTGACAATGCAATCTATAATAGCACCCAAATCATCTCCAACATCTCTACCAATGTCACCTATAGTTTTAATTCCTCCACCTCCATTTCATGTGGCCCTCCCATCCATTCCACCTTCTACCACTTCTTTCATTTCCACTTCACCTCCACCTATGTTAGATGATTCATTTTCATCCACTATTGAACCTCCTTCATCTTCCATTCCACCCATTGATACTTACCATAAGAATCCCAAAACTCCTCTAGTATCTCCTAGGATTGGCTAAGAAAAGAAAATAACCACATGGGGTTTATTCATTCATGGAGGTCTTATTTGTTAGGAATCATAGGAATAATAGGAAGAGGTAGTTTCACTGGTAGATTACACGAGTTATGAGGAAGAGGAAGAATAATACTGAAGGGTCAAAACTAGGATACTTAAAATAATAGAGGATACTAAGTATAAGGTAATGGACAACAAACTTCTAGTTATTTTTATTATTTAATTATTTTAAGCACATTTTCAATAACCAAAACCCAAGCCTCTAAAAAGAGGGTTCATTTTGAAAACTTAGTGTATGTTTCCATTTTTTGATACCCAAGCACCACCTTAAATCTTGAGGCCATATGCCCAATTAGATTTGTCTATTCCTTAGTCCACTCAGGTTGATTCTTCCATTATGTCAATCTTAAATACCCAAGGCTAGACAAAATATGTGGTAGAGACTTCGGCCCAAAGGGATACGTTGGGATGGGACAAGATCAATTAGCTACCTCTTCAACTACTTATACACAATTCAATGATTCCACTAGGATATATTCCACCTTCCACCTCTATAGAGACTAAACATCTTGAGGAACAAGGAGAACTCATTATCCCTTATAGGTTTAAATAGTCCTAAGATTAAAAAAAGGATAGAATGGGCCTGGTCCTCATAGAGTTTCCAAAAATAAGTACATGCTTTGATAACTAAACTATAACTACATAGAGGGTGAGGGGGAAAATGCAGTGGATATGAAAGGGGAGGAAATAATATTGGAGTAAAGGGATACATTTTCCCCCCTATAAAAGAAACAAAAAAGGAAACCCAATGACCCTGATGATTATGAAGAGGACTTTTGTGCTTTCATGGACTCAAATGGAGAAGCCATAAAAGATATGTAGAGGAGCTAAAACCAAGCAAGATAAAGGATTATTTAGAGGAAAATTATTAAGGATCCAAGATAAATTGTATATAATGTTTAGAGTGTAGCAAATAAATTATATAACATCTTAAACATGATAAGGACTTCAAGGGGTGAGTCCCAACCTCATTAGGGAAAAGTGTCAACCTTATAGAATCAATTGAAAGAATAAGAAAATAGGCTTGAATTTTTGGTATCTTGTGAAATAAATAGTTATTGTAATCATTTAAACCTAATTATTACCCAAGAAACTATACAGGCCTTGAATTATGTGATTTTCAAAAGAGACAGTGCCTTTAATTGACACCAACAGATGAAGTCATTGATAACATAATTTTTGAGCCAAGAAGGAGAGGCTATATAAATTATAAGGGATATTATGGTCATAGGTGCAATTAAATCTATAGGGAACTGCTAAATAGGCCTAAATTTGAAGGATTAATCATAAGAGTTGTAAAGAGGTTCAAGGCTGAAGTAGAAGGTAAACTATATAAGACTAGTGAAGAGATTTTACAACTGATTAATTTTGTATAAGATAAGGTGACTAAGGTAGATGCCCTCAAAGTTGAATTTATATCTTTTTAAATTGATTAAAAAAAAATCTAATGGATAAATTCACATGGATATTCAATCCATCCATGGTCAATTTTGGCATTATTAATACTAAATTCAACACTATATATGTATTATATGAACAAATCAAGGCTACTAAGGAGGTTACTACTACAACAAATAGCACATTACTAGTACCTCATATAGGGAATAAGATTTAAGTTAAAATTAACATAATGGTGAATATTCATATTGGTCCCATTTCAACTAACTCTTCTTATGCAAATCCTTTGGCTACTTCTATAACTATGTTAAGCATGTAGCCACCTTCTTCTTCCAGTAGTGATAAGTTGGCACCATATATATGTATGTATATTTTCATGTATTTAAATGTGACTATAATTGGTTATATACTCTATCTATAGGCATATATATTTTTTTATATTCTAATTATGCAATTTCGTCTAGCTATCTTATGACTAGCTTACACATGCATGTTCTACATGAATTGTAACTCTTGAGATTATAATTGGAAGTATAAAATTAGAAACTATTTGGAGGATGGGATGACCCCTCCCCAAGCATATATATAATTTTAATATATTAATTATAAATACAAGATAATTTTGACAATTAAGGTGAATAATAAATTATAGGATTGTTTTATAAGTTCATCTTGATGTGTATTCTTTTTTCTTCTCTAAACCTTGTGATTCGTTGAATAAGTTTCATCATTCTGGTATTTTTAATATTTGGTTTATCTATAAGTGTTTTCATTATAGTTATTCATATTTTTTTGTATTTATTTTGAATTCTTTATGTTTATTAATAATAATCTCCCTTTGAAGATGTGCAATTACAATCATACATTGGCAAGAACCTTTGGTTATAAATAATGAAGTTTAATTTATTTGTTTCCTTAGAATCCTAACAATGTGTTTATATTTTGTGTGTTGATAATAAATTACATTATGAATTAGTTCCCTATCACTTGTACAACCTATATTGCATGATCCATTTTGGAAGGGTTTCATCTATTTTTAATTCACAAACCCACTTTTTTGCCCTACCTTTCCCTCATTTTATACTTTTTTGATCCAGTATGCTTTAGGTTAGAATCCACCCAACCATCTCAAGTAGACTTTTTGTTTCTTTTATATTCCATATATCTAAACCATCCAAGGTAAATAACCCATTTCTTACCACTATTCCACCATCAGGTCATTTAAAAAATTAAATACCCCATAAATTGTGCCTTGGATTGAATCTTTTCACTGATCCTAAAATGTTAGAAGAAACCTCATAATATTTCTTGGTGTGCATAAAACCCACATCAATAGGAATTTATATAGATTTATAATGAGGGACTTCCTTTAATTTCTTAATAATATCACTTGATTTGTGTTGGATATACACTTAATATTAATAAGGTCCACCTCAAATATTGGTCTACTAGTCCCACCCTTATAGATCCATAAAAGACCTAGGTCAAATAGAGGCATCATTAGGGGAGCTCAAACCCAATATTATTATCCAATCATAATATTTCATATTCCAATATTATTATCCAATCATAATATTTCATATTCCTCCATGTATGATAACCCTATTTTATTTAACTAGGTATGTTATCATTCTACCCAGATCTATCCATGATTTTCCTAGAAACATGGAAAAGTATCTTCCTTCATTTTTTCTCAGAAGGCAAGACTATTTAAGAACATATAAATGCTTTCAATACCACCTTAGGGATACTAAAATCAACCCATGAATATGTGGCATGCATAATTTTCCTTTTTACATTATAATATGTAGCTTACAATTAGTTCCTCAATACCCTAGAACATTCAATTACTTCCTAAAACTAGTGTCAGGGTACCTTTTTATCACAATTTAGATAAGACACTAGCCCAAGTGCCATATACTAGTATTTTACAATAATTTTAAGAGAGACTAATGAGTCAATTAAAGCATTTAATGTAATATTCTAAAATATTTATAGTTGAGTGGACAATGATTATAGACCTAATATTGTATTAGCCCTTGAGATGTACATGAATGCCTTAAATTCTATGATAATTATATTTCTTTGTAGAGTACCTAATATTACGTCACTATAATTGGCCTATGATGAAGCTATCAATATTGATAGAAAATTGAATGTCCAATTAAAAGCTTTGGCCCTACCCAACATTAGTGTTAACTTTCTAGCCATCAATCTTATTCTAAATATTAATCAAAATGTTATGGATCATAATAAGAACTAATTGTATACACAATTTCATCTATCCTATGCTCCACTTGACTAGAACATCAATTTTCTAAGTAATCTTGTGTTTGCACCTGATCAAAATAATAATAACCAATCCTTGATACTAGTTAATGCTACCTACCACACAAGGTACTAATTCTAATTATATAAAAGTAGAATTGGATGCTATCTGTTGGATGGTATAAAAGATAATAAATTAGTTTTTGATCATTTAAAAGTGAATTTGAAACACCATGGAACAAAATTCCAATCAAATATTCACATTCTATAGGTACAATATATCTTTCAACTAATATGGAAATAAATCAAAATAACAACTACCTAACAAATTATTTGAAATAAATATCTTGGAAACAACACTGGCTTATTGGTGTCAAGTTCATAATACAACATAACATGGTGAGTTAGATTGTATAGAGTTATGTATTGCTTTTGAGATATTATAGAAGGAAATGGATAAGTATAAATATTCTCCAAATTTGTCAAATCCATCTTCCTCCACTGCTTCACACCCTTCTAGTAATATAATGATGTTTGAGGCATATAAATTTCCATTCCCATATAAGGATAAGAATGAGCTAGAAGAGAATACAACTGAGATCCATGCTTTCTAGTAGTACCAAATAAATAGTTACAAATTGAGAATTAAAGGCCAATAAAATCTAATGATATCCATGCCTCAAAATAATAATTCAATTATTCCTCTAGACCTAACAACTAATAATAATCCACCCCTCCAAAGGGAAATGATTCACAATAAGTTATTAATCCACAAAATAAAAATGTATACAACATAGTTTAGGATATGAATAAAATAAAATTAAAAATTAGTCTTCATGATTTTTCCTAGTTTACCAAGTAAAGAGAGTTGTTATTCAAAGCACTGACCAATAAGCCGTCTAATGATAAGTCGAGATCTACAAATACTGATATGGTTATTCATTGAGAAAAACTCAAGGTACCACCTTTTTTTTTATTATCATAATGTTTGGAAAAAATGTGCATAATTATTTTATAGACTCAAGGGATTCAACCAACATCATTTCCATATTTGTTTACAATAAATTATGGTTTAATACAAATAAGTCTGAGAGGGTAGTATTATCTCTAAACAAGACTGCAATCCCATTCATTAGGGAGTTATTAAATATTCAAATGAAACTAGATGAATATCCACATGCGCACGCGCGTGCACACACACACACACACACACACACACACACACACACACACACACACACACACACACACACACACACACACACACACACACACACACACACACACACACACACACACACACACATGTAGGTCATTGACATTCCTAAATCTTATGATTTACTGCTAAGTCATGATTGGTTAAATACATTGAATGTATACATGCCAATAGATTTATCACACATAAGGCTACCTTGGAAAGGATTATCTAATCATATTTGAGTTGACAAAGATCCAAATATGAATTAAATAATTACATAATATAATGTCAAAAATTAGAGGGTCAACTTTGTGTCATCACATTCATGTGTTTATATATTTACTACAAAACAAATATTTCATGAATAAGAATTTGAAGCTCCTTCACAACCATGGACTTTTCATTTTGATGGATTTATATCTAAGAAAATATCTAGTTTGACATAGATTTTATCAATCCATATGGGATACAATATCTTGTTGCATACATGATACAATTCCCTTTCACCAAAAATTGAGCTAAATATAAATTTTTGATTATGGGCTTATAGTTTGTGCTAAAACACAATGTCAACTAGATACTGATATTTGGAAATTCATAGGTGGTTGTAAATCAGATAAAAATTGAGTACTATTGATAAATATCATACTTAAAAAAGTATAAACACATGGCCTAGGATTTGATTGAGCCATTTGAATCATATAACATAAAGTCTATGCCAATGGAAGAAAATCAGACAATAGATTCATTGGCAAGTTTAGCTACCAATTTAGAACCACTCCAAGAATATAAAATGTAGATTTTTTTTGTGGATTTAGTTCCTTTCCCATTTATCCTAAAAAATGTGGAGAATTTCTAGGTGTTTGATGATGATTAGTATATCATATAGTTTATGAATAGTTCTAGAGCCTTCAAATTTCAAATAATAGATGAAAAGGAATTTGACCCTATGAACACTTAAGACCTAGGATAAAATAACATATTACACATGAAAAATAATTGTATACCTATGGGAATAGTATCATTGGAGAGAGATTTTAACATGGATCCACAAGTTCAAACATAGAAATAATCTAAAGTGAGTAAATCTGATTTCACTAAAGATAATTTAGGAACCATTAAACATACTCAGTATGTCAATATTGTATTGAGTTGTATTTAAAGTGAGAAACAAAAATTTAAGGATATATTCATAAAATATAAATATGTGATAGCTTGGACATATGGAGATCTAAAAATCTTTGATCCTAGTGTCATCACACATACTATCCCTTTAAATCTAGAACATTATCTCTTAGGGTAGTGACAATGACCAGTGAATCTAGTTATAGAACCCCTACTTTAGACAAAATTTTAGAATGAATTGGATGCTAATATTGTATTTATAATCAAGCATTCTAGTTGTGCTACTAAATTAGTGCCTATTATAAAAATAATAGAGAATTAGGATGTGCATTGACTTCAATAACTTGAAAAGAGTATTAAAAAATGATAACCATCCTTTTTCATCCTTATATGAAGTTATTTAGATGGCCAGTGGGTCTGAAATGATGCCCTTTTTGGATGGATTTTTAGGCTACACTAAAGTGTTAGTATAAGCAAAGGATCAAATGAAGATCACTTTTACCACCAAGTGGGGAACTTTTGCATATAAAAGGATGTCTTTTGGCCTAATTAATGTATGAGAAACATTATAGCATGATATAGAATTCAATTTTCAAGGCATCATTGGGAAATACATCATCATTTACATAAATTATATCTTAATGTTTTCAAAGAATAGAGTTGATCATGTAGGTTATATACAAAAAATATTTGACAAATGTAGAAAATAAAAAATTATTTTTAAAACCAAAGAAAAACATATTTAAAGTTATAGAGGGAAAACTAATAGTCCATATCATTACTAAATATGGGATTTCCATTGATTTAGAATGGATCTAGTCCATTTAAAAAATAAATCCCCCTAATAGTAGGAAAGAAATGAAGTCTTTCTTTATTAAAATAAACTTTGTACAAAAATTCATTTCTAAAATTGTAGAGATTGTCAAGCCATTAAACACCATGCTAAAGTAAGATGACAAAATAGAATGGACAACTAAATCCAAGAAAATTTTTAATGGTATTAAGACTACCATCACTCAATCTCTAGTTCTAATTATTCATGATTTTACTAAGGATTTCTTTCTGTACTCATTTGCTTTAGAGCACACTATAGCAATAATCCTCACACTTAAGGTAGATGATAGTGAACATCCAATTATCTTCATGAGTACTAATATGAAAGATGAAAAACTAAAATATTTAATGATATATAATAAAATATATACATTGATCAAATCATGAAGAAATTCAAGCATTATATTCTATGAAACAAGGTGTACACCATCATTCCGAACCCAACTACCAAGCTCACACTTGGATAAAATGAATTAGGAGAGAGAAGAGGTAAGTGGATGTCTAAATTATAATATTTTTATCTTGAAAATAGACTTGGTAAGATGGTATGAAGATAAATAATCATCTAGCTCATGACTAAGATATATCCACCTATTCACATCAAGCAAAGTAATAAAACACAAGTAACTAGTAGTGATTGTTATGCCCACATCATCCACTACCTTATCTAGTGTACATGTCCCCTTGAGTTGAATAAAGAGAAAAGGTGAGCCTTTAATCTCAAGAAAGCACATTACATGATCAAAAATGGAGTTTTGTATAAAAATAATTATGAGGGCATCTACTTGAAGTGTGTCTCAATAGTATAAGAAGTTACAAACATCCTAGATAATTTACATCAGAATATTGGTAATGGACATCCTTTTGGAAATGCCATAACTCACAAGATCTTAGGGATGGGATAGTATTGACCTACCATTTTTAAGGATTCCCATAATCATGTTAGAACATGTCATGAATGTCAAGTATTAAAAAAGAGGGAAGTACACACTACTTTACCACTACATTCTATGATCAAAAGATGCCCTTTTGATTAATGATATCTCAACTTCATTGGAATAATTAACCCAAATTATTCAGTAAGACAAGTTTTTTTTAATAGCTACTAATTATTGTAGAATTGGACATAGATCATGGCTATAAATAATTGTAGAGCCCAAGATATAATTAAATTTATAAAATAAAACATACTAACCATGTTTTGAACTCTAGTTTCTTTATTTTATGATAATGGTCTAGCTTTTCAATTTATAAAATTTATTAAGTTGTCCTATAACAATCAGATTACCATCAAATTTTTATTGAATTACTATCCACAAGGGAATTCATTTTTTGAGTCTATTAACAATAATTTGATCGATGTCATTAAGAAATCAACATAAGACAAACCAAGAATATGACACCTACTTTTTAATTATGCACTATGGGTAGATAGAACAAGGCATAAGCAAGTGCTCAAGGCTTCACCTTTATACTAGCATATGGATAGCAACCAATTTTTATTATTACTCTAAAACTACCAACATATTAGTTCATGCAAGAATATGGGAGATGATGAAAGGATGCACTCCAGGTTATTTGACATAGTCCAGATGGAGGATGCATGAACAAACACATTGCATAGATTTAACAAGCACAAGAGATTATCAAGAGGTGATTTAATAAAAGATTTAAAATCAAAGATTTGATAATTTTAGACTTAGTGATTTTATGTGAGAAGGAACATGAAAAAAAAGACAACATGAAAAGTTCAGTCTTTTATGGATTGGGCCATATCAAATCTCTGAGTTTAAGAGAAAAAATGATTTTCACCTAAGAGATCTCTAAGGTAATGATCTTTTTTTTCTATTGAATGGGAATTTTTTGAAACATTATTTCATGGTTACTCTAGTTGGAGATGCCTCTGTGCTATGAGTTTGATCATATAATTAGGAATAGATTAGATTTCTTGATTAGTTTCTTACTTTCTATAATTTTCTTCCTTAGATATCTTTCCTTCCTTACTAGGTTAATCTTTCCAATATTTCTTAGATTATTTTAATTTTCAACATTTACTTTCATAGTTAGTTTTGTTACTTTCTAGACTAGTTGTTTAAGATTTAGAACAATTCAATCAATTTCTTATGCTGGAATCATGAAAAGAACTCCTAAAATAAAAGGGGATAACTGGAGAATTACACAATTATAATTCACCAATATTTGTTCTTATGTTAATTATAAGCTCCCAAATTAAGGTGTATGTTATGACTGGAATCAATTTTTTATCTAACTTGAATAAGTTCACTAGGTCTTTGAAAGTTTCTCTAATATACTCATGCAAATTTTAGAAACACTTTTTGTTTTCAAAGATCAACCACACTCTCACATGCTAAATATTGGATGAGCAATAATAAACATTGAAATATATGTATTATGATAGGGATGTATTAATAAAATAAGTTTTCTTATACATACACGCAACCAATGGTGGTTCTTAACCCTTCTTCCATCTATGTTAAAAAAAATCAATTGATCAAGTCATAGAAACTTATGGAAGAAGGGTGATTCAAGTAAACTCTATCAGGGCTATGGGTGCTTGATTAACAAGAGAGAAATGTTTAGAGTGAAATTAGAGGTATATTTTTTAGGAATATGGATAATCAACTGGTAGTAGAGCAATGCCCATGATTTCCTTACTATTGTTTATAAAATCAACAATCAAAATAAAACTTATAGTGTCTATCCAAATCTTTGTCAAAACTATCATAACAAGGGGTAAATGAATTCCACATAATGACACATAAATAATAAAAATAAAAAGTATTAGTATGTTATATGAGGGAATTGGAGTATCTTTTTGTTATCTAGTCTATTTATTCTTTTCTTATAATATCTAAAGTTTTATTATAACACATTAACCAATATTATGGGTTCCTAAATACTTAGGAGTATTTTCCCACTAAGTCACCATTTGTTGTGCCAAAACACACCTCATTTTAAAAATTAAAATAGGGACTATTTATTACTATAAAGTCTTCATTTATGGTCTAAACAAACATTATAATTCCAATATTTAATTAATTCATGCAACCTAAGGTTATTTTGGGTTTAATTTTACATTTCAAAACATAAAATTAATGCTTGGCCATTTTATAAAATGATTTTATTTATCACTTTTTATTTTCATTTTGAATGTTTATTATAAATAGGGTTTCAATTTATTTGACTAACGAAGTTAATGATATTGTGTTCTAGTACGTCTCAACTTTTGTATATGTGTAGGATTGATGAGACTTAAACTTATTCTTCATTTAGTCTTGGGCTACATGTTTGCATCACATTGACTCTAGTTTCTTTGGATGTAGTTTATTGGAGACCTTCTTAACCCCAAGAGTCATTCATATGTTGACATCACAAATACCCATAATATATAGTTCAATAATTAGGCCTATTTTATTTGCATAACATTTAGTTCCCTAAGATTAAGATAGTTGGCATCATCAAATCAACTTGAAATATTAGAGACCAATCAAGGGAAATTAAACTATCAAAGTTTTAAATAGCCATAGAGCCCTAGATTATTCATGTGGCATGATCCCTTTTAGTAAGAACATATCATACCATAGTATACAAACTTATCTTGAAGTTTTATAGATCAATGCATACTGTCCAATGTTATGATCCTATTCACTTGAACCCTACATAAAATAAGGTACATTATCAGAGTTATAATTTCTTAAAATTAATGAGATTCATCCATGCATCATGATCCAAAACAATCACCGCTTCATAGGTCTAAGTATAGTATTAAATTTTTCATATACGTAGGATTAATGAGAGCCATCCAAATAACATTATCTTATTATCTCAGAGCCCTTAGTAGAATGTAAATTATTAATATTATAGGTTCTCTAAATCACTTAGATTCATCCACCTATAATCATCATGAAATTTCAAAACTTGTTAGAATAAGGTACAAGAGTAAAATAAGGAAGAGATTTCAAATGCTTGAGGACTCTCTGTTTGGACCATCTCATTCATGTATAGTTTGTTGGTAATATGTATATAGTTAATAGTCAAAAGGACCCTAAATTCATGAGATCATGCCAAGTGGTATAATCTCATTAACTTATGGCTTATGAAGGGTACAAAAAAAATTATAAAACCAAAGACCCCAAGTAAGCGAGATTGTGACAAGTGTCATGATCATAGAAATGCATAGTTAGAATACAAATGCAAAATATAACATCTAGGAAAAATTTGATGTATGAGAAATGGATACCTATCTTAAGGTGATGACTAAGTACTCATGGTTAATTAAAATCTATCATATAGAATAAGGCACTAGCCAAATATGACTAGAAAATTCACATTAAAATGGGAAATAAAATTGAAAGTCATTGATGCATTAACTCTACACTAACTAAGCATTAAAGTCTTGAGATTTTTTCAATATATGCAAATATCTAAATGACATCAAGTCACCATTTATATCGAGTGAATATGATCAAACTATAAATTTGAGTGATCTAGTTATCAAAAGCCTTATATTTTCTCCTAGTAAATTTGTAAGTACCTTTAGTGAAGTTAAGAGAATGTTTTTTTATTGATTTATAGTATAACAATGGATTATTCATCATGAGCATATCAGAATCAGCCTCATTCTCTATACACCATCATGGGTAAACCTAAATATATGGACATGGTATTTGACAAGGGAGCACTTGAATTTTTTATTCCATCATTACTCAGACATTTATAATGAGGTACATGATGTAGAGCCATATTCAACACAAGATCAACTATCTAAATATGAGTGAACATATATTGATGATTTTATGCCAATCAAGACCATGGGATTTCACAACGGTAATAAAATCCAAGGTAATTCCTTGCATCAATTTAATTTATGATTTATTTATTAATGGTGTTTTTATTAGGGATTGTATACACTTTAGACTACAATATAAGCATAGTAGTGTGTGTGTGTGTGTGTGTGTGTGTGTATATATATATATATATATATATATATATATATATATATATATATATATATATGGAAGCATTTAAAAATTACAATGTTTGAGGTGACCTATAATCAAGCTTCATCTAATGTTTGGTTAGAGTATAACAAAATTGATGGGAAACTCAAACAATGGATCAATAAAAGAGAAAGATTAAATATTCAAGGCATTATCTCCTCATTTCCCATAGTCAATTTTATGCTATGAATTTTAATAAGAATGCATTCGTGAACATATTATATGATTTTCCTAGCACCACTTATATGCATGAGGAATGTGTGACCTTGTTAGACACTTTTTTACCACTAATAAAATTATGGCACTTGGTGAAGTTATCAGTGTGATGCTAAGGGCACAAATTTTTTGACTTGACCAAAGGCCCTCTGATGGAAATTTTTATATGATGTCATATGTAGTGGATAAAATCATGGGGAAAATACACAAGACTCATGGGTGGTCCTAGGAACCATCTAATGAATACATAAAGAACAAGGTCTATGATGACTATTCCATACTGCATGTTTATATGTTTAGAAGTGAAATCAAAATAATTTAAGAATACATTTTCCCACAAGTCTACCAAGCCATCTATGGCCATTAGATGTCTAGGCATGAGAATAAGTATAGATCGAAGATCAGATTATTGGTACTATCCTAATTATTCCATAATAAAGATAGAGGGAATTAGGGCATCTCATACGTATTTTACTCATTATGCCACTAATAAGGTGCTAGAGAAATATATAACATATAAAATGTACAATAGTGTGAGTTAATATCTTAGTGTTAAACACCAAGATATCTACCACAAAAACCCTTTGAGAATCAATAAAATTTAGTACTTAGTGAGGAATCACCTCAATAAAGTTAGAAAAGTTAGAGCCCATTATGGTTTATAAGAAACATGATACAAATATTAGGATTTTATAGGTAGATTTAGGGAATATCTCAATGATATCAGGAAAAAGTAAGTTCATATTCCCCATGGCCAAATTTATTTTGAGTATGATGAAATATTTAACAATGATCCATATGAATTTGAGTCTACACTTGAATGAACAAACATAAAATGCTAATGGTGGTTGCATAAAAGATCAAGTATAACCCTTTTATTACCAAAGAGGAAGAAAAAAAACTTGTAGAGGTGGTGAATGGGTTCATAAGTTTTCAATGTCCCCATCCATAGGCTCAATAATTCCTAGAATAACATCATCCTCCCTTTCCTCAATAGGAAGAAGATAGCTCATTGGAATAAAATTACACTCAAAGGGAGATATATCCCTAAATTAGGAATAATATTCTTAAGGTAATTTTTAAAGCCTCAACTAGTGGTTATAATGTAACCCTCTACAACAACTGTAAGAGCATTACTTCCTTTAGGTGGGCAAGTAGGAGTATTTTCTTTGACACCTTTACCTCCTTTGAATAAAGTTTAACAAGTAATCCTTCCTAAATTTTTATAGAGTCATTTTGTGACAATTCCATCCATAATAACACTCCCATCATCTCCAACTTCCCCACTAGTGTTAGCTATATTTTCAGTATCTCCACCTCCATCTACTATGGATATCCCATCTATTCTAACTTATATCACTTATTCCATTTCCACTTCACTCCCACATATGTCATATGGTTCATTTTTATCCACTGTTGAAGCCCCATCATCTTCCATTCCACCCATTGATACTTACCATAGGAAGCCCATAACTCCTCTAGTCTCTCCTAAGATTACCCAATAAGAGGAAAGATACACAAGGAGTTTATTCATTAATGGAGGTCCTCTTTATGAGGAATTAGAGGAAGAAAATGTGAAGAGGAAATTTCAATAGTAGATTACACTAGTGATAAGGAAGAGTAAGAAATATAAACTATGGAGGAAAAAGAACAAAGGGTCAAAATTAAGACAATTGAAATAATAGAGGATACTGAGTCTGAGGAATCCAGGCAACAAATTTCTAGTTAATTTGATTCTTTATTTATTTCAAACATAACTTCAATAACAAATAGACCCTAAGCCCCTATAAGGAGGGTTTAGTTTTAATAATTGGTGTCTATTTAAATTTTTGATACCCAAACACCACCTTCACTCTCAAGGCCATCTACCCAATTAGGCATGTCCATTCCTCAGCCCACTCAAGCCGAGTCTTCCATTATGTCAATATTAAAGACCTTGAGATAGACAAAATGTGTGGTAAATACTATACCCTAGAGGGATATCTTGGGATGGAATAGGGTCAATCAACCACCTTTTCAAATGCCTATATAAATAAGTGTTTTAATGCTTCAACCAAGATCTATTCTACCTTTATAGAGACCATTCAACCTAAGAAACAAGGAGAACTCATTGTACCTTATCGATCAAATAGTCCAAAGACTAAAAAGGATAGAATGGACTTAATATTCATAGAGTTTCTAAAAATAAATACATGCTTTGGTAAGCAAATTGACACTATATAGAGGGTGAGGAAAATAAATGCAGTGGATACAAAAGGGGAGGAATTAATACTAGAGCAAAGGGAGAACTTATTCTCCTTGGAACAAAAACACAAAATGAAGCCCAATGTCTTTGATGAGTATGAAGAGGACTTTTGTGCTTTCATAAAATCAATTGGGGAATACATGAAAGACATGTACAAGATATAGGACCAAGTGACACAAAGGCTTAAATAAAGGTAAATCATTCAGGTAAAAGAAAAATAGTAGATAATTTCTAGAGTGAAGCAAGTAAATTATATAATACCCCTCAACATCCTCAACAAGAATCAATTATGTAAGTTACATTTGAATTATTACCTAAATCACTACCAAAATAAAAAATCATATAGCCTGAAATGATTACATCTAGATTTAAATTACCTACTCATCTACAAACTAATGTAGTCTTATCATAACTACTTACACCTATACAGGATAAAACATCTATCAAGGGTCAAACCATATGAAACAACATTTATAAAAAGAAAAATTTCTATTTTATAAGCAGATATTATAGATATAATAGTTATTGGTGATGATAATGATTACCCATATTATCAATAATGATTCTAGCTAACATGTGACTAAGGATTATACTAATGATGATACTAGTGATGATGATTACAATAGCATTCTTATATTTGTGGTCCTTGAGTACATATATATCTTAACTATGAAGATAATATTGAATATTTATATACACAATATGGTCACATAGGTGATTATATGATGGTTTTATCAATTAAAAAACTTTATATATATATATATATATATATATAATTATTTATTTTATTTGGTGTATTTCTTCTCTCTCTCTCTCTCTCTCTCTCTCTCTCTCTCTCTCTCTCTCTCTCTCTCTCTCTCTCTCTCTCTCTCTCTCTCTCTCTCATCTCTCTCTCTCTCTCTCTCTCATCCTCTCTCTCTCTCTCTCCCCAAATATGTATCTTTGTTTCATCATGATTTATTCTAAACATTATATCCTATTTTTATTAACTCTTGAGATTTTTTTTACTTCTATATTTTTTTTGATTTTGACATTTATCTTTTATAAATTTTGAAGTTACCTTTATCTTTCATATATTTTGTTTGATATTTTTCATCATTATATATAACGATATACTCAAAAGGATTTAAAATGTTAAAACCATTATTATTAAAGGATATTATGGTTTTAATCAGACACCTTTCAAGGGTATCAAATTGCCTATCATCATAGGTCCTAAGACATAGTTTTTTATGGTTCCATTTCTTGTTATATAATGAGGCATAAGATGTAATAACATGCACACACTTGAATTAATAAAAATATGTAAGAAATATTATCCACATTACATCAATGTCTAATTTCTTTTGCATGATAACAAATTGATCAACATTTGAGGCACTCATTATTAGTCACACATACAAATTTCAACATGAGGTAAGGTATCAAAATTTAGATGAGATTATCAGTCAACATTGATCACATATCTCATGTGATTTGATATAATAAATATATTATGTATATCCTATTTTTTTTTATTGCTTATATTTTTCATATATCTCTCTAGTGATTTCTATCTCTAGTGTCATTTATGAATTTTTGGTTCTTATTCTTCCTTCTATCTTTTCATTAATATTATCCCTTTATTTGATTATTACTTATTGAATAAAAAATTTAATAGACATAAAATTTTCCTCTTATATTTGGAGGGAATCTCTGATAAAATTAAAAATGTATAAAGAGTAAGAACAGTCACATTATGTGTGTCCCTCACCAAAAAACTTAGAAGACTGATCAAATCATCCAAAGGCAATTTGGAACCAAATCTTAGAAATGGAGTGTATAAAATTTATTATTCTTTTTGGGATGTCCTACATTGGATAAATAAGGAACTCCATCAACATGAGGGTTAATGAACATGTAATAGATATTAACAAAGAAATATTGTTGAAGTCTGCTTTGTCAAAACACTCTTCAAGACTTGTCATCATATTTATACTAAGAATAACAAGGTCTTAGACATAAAATACCATTACCTTAAGCATCACCCAAGATAATCAATTAAAATTTGTAAATATGATAATAACCTAAATAGGGATGCAGGCCTATAACTAAACCCTTCTTGGGATCCAATCATTAATTTAATAAAAAATGATCACATTTGTCTGAGTTTTTCCTCTATTCACAACATGGGGGTTCATCTAGTTTCTAAAGATATTCTAGTCTCTTACCATATTGTTCCTTTTCTTTATTCATATCATTGTTTATATTTAATACCTAAGTTTTGTTCTTTGTGTCATTCTCTCTCTTTATTTTTACTTCATTATCTTAATTTCCTATTTTCCATCTCAAAATTTTATTTAATCTTCCACATTAATAAAGATCTAATATCTTGATTCTTTTTCTAAATATTCATATTAAAATTTAATTTAAATTCCCCTTAAAAAAATTAAATTTTGTATTTTTATTTGTCTAATAGGGCAAATTTTTTATGCTTATTAACATCATCATATTAAATCTAGTCAATTTTTAACTCCCATCTACTTAATAATTTATATTTATTAATTGATTTACCTTTTTTATTTATTTTTTCCAACTACCTGACATCAAAGAAATTAATTGCTAACATCTTTAAAATGGGAACCCAAGTTTTAGATCTTACTCATTTCATTCACACATCTTGATGATGGTTCATGGAGCATGATTTGAAAAGTTGATTAAAAAAAAATTTTAAAAAAAATTCAAATTTATTTAACATTATTCTATCTTATTTGAATTTTGAAGCTAACTTTTTCTTTCATGTTTTGATTTTTTTATCTCATTATTCTAACCCCTTGGTTTTTTTTTAATTTCATTATTTATTTGGACCTTTCCTTTGATTTTTTCTCTCATCCTAAAAGCTTACATAGACTTCTCAATGATGACAACAAATATATATCAAAGCCTTCTTCCTTAGTACACACATAGATCTTAGGTAACTTATAGATTAGTTTGGATCTATCCCCTTGTTTATTATTCTTTATTTCACTTCTAATCTTATTTTATTACTTGATTGATTTCTTCTAATTTTTCTCTTGAGTCTTTTAAAAATGATACAATAAATTAAAAAATAAGAATTTATTTGCATTTATCTTTGTGTTACATTGCTATGTAGTCTATCATATCATGATTATATGCCCATCACTAGAGGTTTTTACATATACATTGTTTATGCCTATGGTTTTAATGATATAATTAAGTTAGATGCAAAACATACAAGTTTACATATGATTATATACTTATAGTTTCCTAAGAGCTTCATCCTACCTAAATGTATAGTTATGCTTCAAGTTCTATATTTATTTTATTTTCTATTATAATATTGATCTTTTATTTTACTATGCATATCTTAGTCTAGTGTATATATTATGTGTTGTATGACATGACTATTTAGGGTTCCTTATAGATTAATTCACATGTTTTTTTATATGATGTGCTTTTAAAATTTTCCCTATGATTCCTTTAATTTATTGTGTTAGTTTATTTTTGTGTGTGTTGCCTAGCATGCCTTTCTTATTTTCTCTTTAGAAGATCCTATAGCTATATACTATGTGTCACTTTTGAATGATTGATCACTTTTTTTATATATTTATTATTGTATTTTGATTATTTTATTTACTTTCTATATGTGGTTACATGATTGTGTGTTTGTTTATATTGCTTGACTGTACTATGTGATATTATATGTTTGGTGTCATGATTTACATTATGCATGATATTAATTGTGGTATTATATGCTTTTTTAATTTTTTCCATAGTTTATATCATGCATCTATTGTGGAATATTATTATTATTATGTTTCATTACTTATATACTTCCATTTCATGCGTGATTCACTCATATGTCAATAGATTATACATTACTTATATTGGAGGCACTTTCCATATGTCCTTTCTTACATCTTATTCACATTGGGGCATGCTATTTTTATGATTCATTTATATATCCTATCCATATTGGTACGTGTTATTATATTGGGGTATATTTAGTCCCCTTACTTTTCATTTCCTTTCTTATATTGAATTTAAATTAGAATATCAGTATTGGGTTATCATTGAGATTTCAAGATGACATGATTTATTTTATGCATGGTGTGTGTAATCCTTTTATGTTGAGATGAGTGATATGAAAGAACATTCTTCACCTTAAAATAGAAACATATGATTGGCTTATTCTATCTTTCATTACATGATTTCATTAGGTTACAAATACATTTCAAGATGTTACAAAGAGGAACCATATTTTGTTTTTCTTTAATTGGGAAGCAAACATTTTTCACCACTCAACAAGGTCAATAGGACCCAAATACTAGAGATTTTTCCACCTAGTAGGGTTATTTGGACCCAAAGATGAGTTATTTCCCCACTCATTAGGATTAGTTAGACCCTTGTTTAATTTATTTTCACCACTCGATAGGGATATTTAGACTCATGATAGTTCAATATTTTTTCAAACATAGTAGCATGGTTCATATACCACTAGGTGTATGTGTTCCTATTATTTATTTTTATTTATTAATTATTTTAATGGTTACATTATTATCAATTTATGTAGACATTAATTTTATTGAAAATAGTTTATTTGTTTAAGATACACTTGAGATGTTGAGATAGGTCCATTGTCAATTATTTATGGACCATTAATGACAATCAAAACAAACATGTAAATAGTGAGGAGACATGGGTTTTTTTGTTTTACAGGTTGCATTTGATAGAATCTAATATAAGATAACCTCTCTACTCCTTTTAAATTTAAAATCAATTTCATATCTAATATTAATTTTGATTATAACTTATAAGTTATAACTGTAACATCCATCCTTACCAAATGCATGTTTTCATTATAATTTAATTTATATGCATACACACACACACACACATTAAAGTTGGGCATTATGTAAACACCTAATTTTTTACATGACTTATAATTAAAATGTTATTATCACATTTTAATACATAAGGATGATTGGTTAAAATTACATTCTTATTTAAACATTTTCCTTTATGTTTGGTCTCGTATAGCATTCCTTTATCAATATTCATTCTTGAACACCTTTAGATTTGTGTCATTTATTAAGCCCAAATTACTTCCAAATACTTCAATAGATATTTTCATTTTTTTTAAGTGTTTGACTGGTATCAAGATAGTTTAGTATTGGTATGAACACAATAATTTTGTTCTAATAGTGATCATGTCAATCATGGGTCACTTTAGACCTTCCCCAATGTTCATAATAATTATTTTATGCTATTAATTATCATATTTCCATATTTCATAAGGTTGTATGATGCATAAGCATCTAAGTATTTGTGTAATATTGCATCAACCAAAAATAGAGTGGTGTGTTTTCATGTTTCCATTCCATTTTTTTATTTGCATGAGATTTCGGACCTCTAAAAATTATGTTGTAAAATTTTTCCTTTTTCATGAAAAAGTGTAGAGACATTTTGCTTGCCTCTATTAGTTTGCATGGAATATTAACTCATAGAAACTTGGAAAGAGGGTTATTTAATGTTAAAAAAAATTGGATGAAAAAACTTGGTGAGGTCATATTTTGTGACACTTATAATCTATGCTTCAAATTTTATCTCATTTAGAGTTACAATGCTAATGTATTATCTAATTTTGTCAATCTATGTCATCCATTTAGTCTATGACACTTTGTAAGAGGGTTCATTAATTCTATTTAAAATTGCATGGAAAATTTTTATTAGGTCATAGTCCCTGATATGTAAAATCTATGCATCAAATTTTAGATCATTTAGAGTTATTGTAGTACATCTATTATTATTTTGGCATATGTTGTTCAACCTATTTTGTCACTGGAACACTATGGATTCAGAAATTGATTCTTCAACATAGTAACACTTAGATACATGAGATTTTGGAGGTGATTGGTTTTTAATTTTTAAACCTACACATCAAGTCTCTCCTTGTGTAATGATATTGTGTTAAATTTTGAAATTTATATACGATTGTATTTATTTTTTGGCACATGGAAAGAGACATTATTAACAATTTAATGTTTAATAATAAAAAATTTAAGCTATCAAAATTTGGTACTTTATGTTGAGATCAATAAAGTTAAAGAGACAGCCCATGAAGATATGTATGTCAAGGGGATATGAGATTTAAAGAAAAAACTCAGTTTGGTGAGAGAGATATGAGTTGTAAAGGTATAAAACTCTTAAAGAGTAGAACATAAAATTATTTTAGTCCAAGAGGGATTATATGAAAGTATAAAACTCTTTCATGTAATGTAATAAGCGTACTAAGGAAAGTATTTGTGTTTTTCTACTATAATTTAATGAATATGTGTTAAGTGTGTCAAGTCTAAGTATGTGTTGAAAGTGTGTCCATGAATGAGTGATTAACTTAGAAACACATAGATAAAGATAGTCCTTAAGTGGACCCTCTCTCTTGTTCTTACAACATTTGGTATTAGTCTAATTTTTTTATTTATTGGTTGAGTGTGTAAGGATCTTGTATGAGTTAGTTACAAGTTATAAAAAAAAAATATTGCATAGAAAGTGATGATGAGTTTGTTGCAGGTGTGAGAGAAGTCCCGCAAGTGTTTAAAAGTGTGAAAGACTCTTTTTTATTCTATTACATGTTATGAAAGATAATATCATTGGTTGAGGATATATGTCATACAAAGGAGGAAGAGCATGAAGATTAGAAGACTTGAAAAAAATGTTGAAGGAATTCCAAGCAATATTTGAAATGATAGAGACCTCACAAAGTGGATATGTTGCATCTATGAGTGAAGAGGATGAATAAAAAATGATGATGGGTTTTTTATCCCTAAAATAAAAGTTATATTCCTTGGAAAGATACTAATAACATGAATGAAAATATCTCATCATAGGAAAGAGACAAACAAAGGTCATGGTGAAGGAAAGAGGTAAGTCTTCCTGCGATATTGATTTTTTTAGTGGTAAAGATAGACTTGATAAGCTCATGAAATTGATAATGGAGCTAGAAATGTATTTTTAGGAGGATAATATTAAAGACCCCATGAGGGTAGATATTGCATTATAAAATTTGTGTGGACATGTAGTTGAGTATTGGGGAGATATCTAATTAAAGAGATAAAAAAAAGATAAGAAGAAGGTGAGTGGATGGGAACATATGGTTTCCAAGTTGATGGGTCATTTTGTCCATCCAAAATTTAAAAAATATTGGTAGAATAAGATTCATATCTTCATACTTAAGAGAGAATAAAATAAGAATAAGATTTTCATGAAAGGAAATATGAGGGGTAATTTGTAAAATGAGTAGCTTGAGTATACTTTGAGAAGTAGCAAGGAGAAGGATGTATGTGCAAAAAATAAGGTTGTATTGAAAGATAACATGAGGGTGAGGCTTCCATGTGAGAATCCAAAGTATATTTTCACATAAAAAAAGGAGGAGGAAATTTATGTGAAACCCAAATCTGAGTTTAAAACTAAAAAGGAGAAAAATGTTTTTTAGAATCCCTTAGAGGAATAAATCTTCATTCAAGAATATATGGAGGTGATATTTGTTTAAATTGAATAAAGATACCCATTATTTGATGATGGGATGTTTTTTGTGATATCCATAAGTGGGAATAATTATAATCATCCTTGGTGAATGAAGGTAATGCATTTGTATTGTATATTTTGGAGGGTAGAAGGGTTGAAGACAACCAAAAAAATATACATGTTTATTTGAAGAAAGAAAGAAAGGTAAAATAAGATAGAATCCATGAGGAGTTTTAGGTTTCCATTAAGGAAACAATATATGTATAATAATTACAAGATAATGCATATGAGTATAGTATGGTTACAAACCATTCATTTATTGAGGAAAAAATAGAAATAAGGATAACGTGAGGACATCCATGGAGGTTGTTTACAATGGGCATATGGGAGTCGATCATGACAGTGAAAGTTATGAGAATAATGTGAGTAGTGGAGAAGAGTTGGATGTCATGTACTTAAGGAATTTTTAAGATCTTAAAGAAGTTATTTTGGGAACTCTTTATTCCCTTAATATGTTTGTTCAATGTGCAGTTCTAAAAAGGATATGGATATTGAAATGGTGGACATGGTTCTTTAAATAATTTTGGAGGATGAAATTGGTGTTGCATATGTGGATGAAATCCATATAGTTATTATAAGAGAGGCTCTTATGATTCAAAATATGAATTTTCCTTATATGGATAAGGAGAATACAAGGTTATTTACACATGACATGGAAATGGAGATGAAAGAAGGTAAAAACAATCAGCCTAGAGCTAATATAAATAATTTGAGAAATGAAGAAGAGGGAAAAGAGTAGCTAGTTTTTGAATCAGCTAAGAGAAATAAAGAGGAGTTGTCAAAATTTAGTTGAGCACTATTCTAAGGAGGCAAAACAGAGGAGGTTTTAACGATCTCAATCTTGGTGGAAATCAATCTAATAGTGTGAAGGTGAAGGAAACACCTATTAGGATTATAAATTTTCATGTTTATAAATTTATTTGTGACTATAGCCAATGTAAATATGTATAAATGGATAGAGGAGGTATTCAAAGAGGCCTTCCAAGGTGAAGGGGTGAAACTAGAAGTGCATAATTATTCTCTAAGGAATGAAATTGAGGAGGAGTAACTAATTTTCATATCAATAGATGTGAATAAGTGTAGGAATAAAAAGAGTATTTCAAGACTATTATTAATTAATAATCCATAAATTAGGTGGTAGTGGCAATGATAAAATTAGATAAGGATATGGCATCCATAAGAGAAGAGGAGCTAAAAATAGCAAAGGATGAAAGAAAGAAGAATCAAACAAGTTGGATAGTGACTAAATAAATCCAATAAAGATTTAAGAGGAGGTGGTTGGTTAGAAATGGGTTCAAGCCAAAAAAAGATAATAATATTAAATAAATATCATTTTGGTTGAGGTGGTCTAATGAAGGTGGGTTCTAATCCATAAGAAGATAAAGAGAAAAGAGGATAAGCCTTTAGCGTAAGAGGAAAAGATATGGTGGGTATAATCCCAAAAAAGGAAGGAGTTTATGGTGGGTCTGATCTTATAAAATAAGGATACTATGGTGGGTTTAACCCCACAAAATGAGGAGTGAGTAGAGGGAAAGAAAATAAGAAGACAAAATTGAAACTAGTAAGAGGGAGCTAAAAATGGAATAAAAAACATGATAATCAGTTGAAGTACTTGGTGTGATGGAAGGGAACAACATCGAAATTATACTTCATGGTCAAAATAGTAGTTTTTCCACTTATTCCATATATTTAAATATGATATAACATTTTATAAACATCAGGTGTCTGATGTAGGAGCATCCAAGGGTTGATGCAATATTACATCAACCAAAAATAGATTTGTGTGTTTGTATGTTTTTGTTCTATTTTTTGTTTGTGTGAGCTTGTGAACCTATAAGTATTATGTTTTAAAAGTATTACTTTGTTTTGAAAAATTACATATACCTTTTTCATACCTCTGTCAATCTATGTGGACTATTATGTGACATACACTTTGTAAGAGGGTTTTTTAAATTTGTATAAAATTGGATGGCCAAACTTGGTGTGGTCATAATACCTAGCATGTACAAGTTATTCATCAAATTTTATAACATTATTAGTTTTAAAACTAATGTATTATCTACTTATATCACGAGAATCATCTATTTAGTTAGTGACACTTAGAAAGAGGGTTATTTAATGTTGTAGTAAATTGGATGTCCAAATTTGGTGAGCTCATATTACCTAAAACATATAAGTTGTGTATTATATTTTAGATAATTTAGAGTTACTTTGGAAAAGTTATGATAGTTTTGGAATTTTTAATTTGGCATGTTTTTTCACTTGAGCTTAAGGGACTCAACAATTGAGTTATTCAACATAGTAACACTTGGATAGATAAAAAAATTTATAGGTTATTGGTGATTCATTTTTAATACTACACATAAATTATGTCCTTTTGAAATGGTAATGTTTTAAATTTTGATAGTTATGTGTGACTATATTTTCTTTGTGATGTGTCAAAGGAGTCATTATAGATAATTTGGCATTTGATCCTAAAAACTAAAAGATGCCAAACTCTAATACATTATGTTGAGATCGTGGAAGTTTAAGAGACACCCTATGAAGCTATGGATATCAAGGGGACATTACATTTATAGGTAAAAGTAAATTTTGAGATAAATACAAGCTATGAAGGGGCATAACTCTCAGAGAGTAAAATAGAAAAGTGATTTAGTCTTGGATAGACTATATGATAATCTAGAACTTTTTCAAATAATGTAATAACCCTATCAAAGCAAATGTGTGTTTTAGAATCTGTATGTGTATTCTAATGTAATTTTTTGAATATAAATGTAATGAATATGTGTTAAGTTTATCAAATTTCATTATGTTTTAAAAGTGTGTCCATGAATGAGTGATTAACCTAGTAAAATAGAGATAAAGGTAGTCTTTAAGTAGACCCCATCTCTTATGTTTAAACCATTGTATTGTGTAGAAATAAGGTCTTAATATTAATTTTATAAATGTAAATATACACAAGAACTTGAATACATTTAATATGTTACATAATCATCATATGACCAAATAATTACAAAAATATCATCTAAATATTTCTTTTACCCTTATTTTAACTATATTTCTATTTTATGAAGAGTTATTGCTACATACTTATGTAAAAATAAGGTCTAGTGAAAGTGAAAATAGATTCAACTACTTGATTGCATATCACACATAAGGATAAGGGTTCGTATATTAATATAAACATATCTTATTGTTGACTTGCATGAGTGGTGATCTCTATTAAAACAAAACCAATTTTTAATGTCCTCTTAAGGTCTCTTGGATTGGATTATGGCTTGCATAAAGGAGAAATAATTATGGTAGTTTCATGCAATAATTCATTGATTTGGGAGAGGCTTTGTCATGTAGGTATAAAAAAATGGATAATTGATTTTCCAACCAATTTGACCTATTCTACTACTATAAAAACTAGACTTCCATTTTTAGTAAATATAACCATAATCAAATTATTCTAATATAAGTTTACTATTATTGAGACAATCTAATTCTAGTTGCACCATCATATCATAGTCATCTTTATGTATTCTCTTTTGCACTATTTATAGACTTTCTTATCACTTTTAATATTTGTTAGAGTGAATGTGAGTAAAAAATCAATTACACATCTATAAACCCCTTTTTCAATTTTAAATATTTTAGGTAATTTCATTCCTCTCTTTTAGGCACATTGTAGATAATTATTTACTAATTGTATTTTATTTATATCAAAATTTCCCATTATGCTTAATTTATGGTTTACTATATTGTTAATAAGGCTTAGATTCCCTTTACCATAAATCACATATAAGAAATGGTTTATAGAATGATATCCTGATTTATTTCACCTCCTATTGGTGTATGTGATGGTTTCATACTTGGAAAACATCATAGAGATGAATTCTATAAGAGGAAAGCACATATATAATCTCAATTATTGGAGTTGTTTCATTTATATTTGTTTTCAATTAATGTTCCTTAATATGATGGTGTAAATTACAATCTCACATTCATTGGTGATTGCTCTAGAAAGGTATGTGTCTAATTTTTGAAATTTAAAAGTGATGTTTATTATAATTCTAGACTATCCAGGATCAAGAACATTAATATTAGACACAACTCATGTCATGAAAATAGATAAAAATATACATATCGATTTATATATAACATTACACCACTATTATTGTATTAACACTTCACAAAGGTAAGGAGTGAGTAATGCAATGACCTCTAACAATCTAACACATATGTAATTCAAGTCAATTTAAGGCAATATGAGAGGGATGAAGAGCCATTTTTTATAAAGTAGGAAATGTTTCATAAATTTAGATGGTTTCATTAATGTAGGTGGTTTCAAGTGGTTTCCTAAAGTCCACTTGGGTTTTCAACTTGGACTTTAGTACAAGTTTCTATATGATTGTGAAACTTGGACTTTACTACAGGTGGCCAAGTCCAAATAGGATTATTTTATAAATAAGAGAAAACTAAATCCTATGAAAATTACTTATTAAATCTAAGGTGTAATGAAAAAATAACACCAACTTAGGAAGTGTTTATAAAAACTTAGGCTTAACCTCTAAAATGGGTCTCGACACTAGGCCTATTGAGATACCCATTTATAATGAGAGAAAAAAACGCTTTAAAAAATAGATATGCCACAATAATCTCACCTAGAAAGTAGTACAACAACATATAATATCTACCAAAAAAATGAGATGTACCTCAAATATCTCACCCTAAAAGTTAGTACACAACACCCCACCTTAATGCTAAATTGGGTGAGGTGGTTGAAAAATCTCAAGAATAATAAGATAGCATGAAAATAAGAGGTACACCATAAGGATATTATTTTTAGCGATGATAAATTGATTACATGGATAAAAGGGAACACCAAAGAATCAAATAAATGCAAGAAACACTATAAATTTCTCACCACAAGGAGTAGTTAATCTGTCAAAGAATTCATCAAAAATGAGATTTTATCCAAGAAGGAATATTATTAGGTAGTATTAATGGTGTATTAATACTGTAGGAATTTTATACAAGGAATGTTTCCATCAGATTTAGGAATCTCATGCCTTTTATGAATCTGATGATGTATTAATAATCTCATTCCTAATAGAATAAGGCTCATGTATCCCATTCTTAAGTGAAGGGAAAGCTATAATAATCCTTAATTTAAACAAGCTCGTGTCTCACATGCCTAAAAGAATGTGAATATAACTAAGGAATCTCATGCCTAAGTATAATATCTAAACAAATCTTTAATAAATATCTAAAATACCTAGATGTAATATATATGTTTCACTTAATGTTTTTTGTAATTGTAGAGTGAATAAAAACTAGCATGGAACTACTAAAAATTGGTCCTAAAGAATAAGTGGAAGTACTTTATCTATATCCAATGCCATGACAATAAATTGAACAAATTGGTTGGATGGGAGAGATAATTGCCTATTCATGATTTACAATACCTATATTAGAATAACCAATTGTGTAGAGAATATGGGAACCAAAACCAATAGTGTGTTTTTCAAATGAGGCAAGCACATCAACATTATAAGAAAAATAAGTTTGAGTTACAACAATGGAAAATATAGGTGGATCAAAATAAAAATATTACTCAATGTATGATAAATCACAATCTAAGAGAGCATTCAAGGGATGCATGCCAAATTCAAAAGTAAGTATTGAATGTGGAACGAGTATTTTAATTATGGGTTCCATATGTTTTGACTATTTTTTAAGAGTACAATATTAACTTGAAAATTTTAAATGAGTGACTCATGTTTTTGAAAATTTTGTGAGGAGGAGCACATTAGTTGATTTTAAGGTCATGTTTTCCTCTACAAAATAAACAATATCTTCCTAAAGAGAATGAAATTCAAAGAAGATCATATCACTCTCATCTTGTTAGTTATTAATTTTTTACATTAGTATGTCTACATTAGGGTGTAAATCCATACAAAAAATAGAAGGACAAGATTCTAAGAAAGGGGAATTGAAGGAGTCTCTAGAGAATAATATAAGGAGTTAAGAAGGGGGCCTTTGAGGAGACATGGAACAAACTACAAGTGTGCCAAAATCTGAATGTCCAAACACAAATATAAATCATGAACCACACTTTCATCAAAACATGATCAAGGCACAATCCTGAAGAGTGTTGTGAACAAGTTTTACCCTAAAAAAGAGTTTTTTACACTTTAAAAGGAGATAAATGACTAATAAATAACCTCCAACTACTTATATTGATATAGTTTACAAAAAAATTATGATGTTACAATTAGGTTGAAAATGAGAGATATAAAAAAAATCCATTTTTATATAATATGACTCAATTTTAGTTACAAATATGGATTTCAAGAAAAAACATGCACTTTACCAAAAAAACACCTCAAAAGGTATCCAAAGTACAAATAAAAGTGCCTAAAAATTTGGGTGATGTTTGACTACAAAAGAAAGCCTATATAAAATTAATATAGTATACTTAAGAGGTTATAACCAAATATTCAATGCAATTTATTCTTAAGATATGAGAGAAAAGGCACAAGTGTGTCTGGAAAAATGCTCAATGGAGGGGGGTATATAAAAATACGAACATTCAAGTATAAATATCAAAATCACCAAGTGTGAAATTAAATGTAGAAAAGGGAAAATAAATTGGAGAAAAATAAGTTTAATTTTGGGGTGTCTGAACACCTATCAAATGGGGGCCCACCAACCGATCTTCATCAATCAAAAAATATCTTTATAATTATTTTTAGTGTAGAAAATTTATGTGGGTGAGGGGTGACCCCTTTACATTTACCCAAAAAACTCAATTCCTTAAAAAGATATTAATGACCACTATGTCATCGACAATTTCAAATATTAAAATGATAAATTTTAAATTTGTTCAATAAATAAAGAATCAAGTTTTTTAAAAAGTCAACAATGGTGGCAAGTTGGTTGAGTGCAACTAGCCAACACTCGAGTATTTTTTATTATTTTCTCCTAGAAATTGAATACACATTAATTGTCAGGTGCCATTATTATCTACTAAATTAAAATAAGTTTAAGACTAAATCATTTTTCCTCCAAAAGATTTATTGCCTCAACGAAAAACAAAATAATTCCATTCTTTTCCTCTTTTATTTATAGTGTGCCTTCTCTATTCTAATAAAATATTGAAAGAACTTATAAATATGAGAAGATTTGACGTGTGGTATAATTAGAATACTAATTTACTTGAAACTAGTATAAGCTCAAATTGGAGCTTTATTTTTAGTACATGAGATATGGTGTGGTAGATTATTATTGATGTAAGAATAAAATATATTTTGTTCATCCTTCTTTCATTCAAGGATATAGTAAAATTATAAATGAGTAATAATTTTATTGTGTCTAGTGTCACATTTTATTTCATATGAAATAGAAGAGATTATATAAAAGATAGATCTATCATCACAAAACTAAAAAAAATTACTTTTATTTCATTCAATGAGAATCTTGTATCTCAAAAAAATTAGGTGCAATATAATCTTTGCTTCTTTTATAATCTTAATATTTCTTTTCTTTTCTTAGAATGAAAAAACATATATTCTTTAATTTTTTTAAAACTTCCTCAAATTTTGTGGAATCTCTTAGAAATGAACAAATATTGAGAATATTATGCAAAATAAATTGTTAATTTGTGTTTTTTGCTTAGAAGATTGATCCAAGTCTCTTTATAAAATAGTCATAGGATATGTATAAATGCCCAATTATTAATCTACAAAGAGATTGAATTTGTTTTTAAAATAAATAAAGATATGAGCTTATACTTATTTGAGTTTAAAAAGGGTAAGGTCTTATCTTTATTTTTGAGTTTTCATTTTCATGTGTATAGTATTCCTTATAGATATGAAATATTTTTCATTACTATAGGGATGATCCTAATATATAATAAGGTCTATAAAAAAATATACCTATTAAACCAATCATGAGAAGACCAATTAAATTAGCTATCAGCCAAAAAGGGATCCTTCTAGTGGTATCAACCATTTTTATTACTCCCTTTCAAGTTTTATTAAGTAGTCATGCTTAAGACATAAATAATACTATATATGAGTATTAGATCTCTCTGAACTAGGAGAGAAATAAGATTTTCACTATTCCTAATTGAAAAATTAATTATAGAATAGAAAAATAAGTAAAAAAATGAGTAAAAACCACCAATAAAGGTTGGTATAATTCAATTCAACATTTTGTTCATTCAGGTTTTATTGTGTCATAAATAGATTTGTTATTTGGTTTATATAGAGTTTATCAATGTATGAACTGTATTTTTGATATTGATCCCAAAAAAAAAAAATTTATATAAATAATCTATGAATGACCAACTGTATCACTATAAAAATTGGCAATAAAGGTGGTTGGCTAAACAAAATGATTAAGTTTGAATCATAATGCACATTTCCAATGTTTCAATTATTCATACATTGTTAATGTCAATGTAATGTATAATTACTAATGGTAATGAAATTTAGTAGGCTACAATTGAGTGAGGGAAGAGTTATCAAGTTGGTGGAGTTGCATATAGCCAAAGGTAGGGAACAAAAGAGGATAGGGTTGGTGGGAATAATTAAAGCATGATCCAAGGAAGGTGGGGTTGGCATGTTTGATGGATGTGGGGTGGAGAGGACATGGAAATGGGTAGGAGAGGAGTTGTATGTGTAGGGAGAGAAGGGGGAAATGGCCTTAAGGCCATATGAAGGGAGTTGGGGATTGGAAAATACCATGGTGGTTGTGTTGGTAGAGGGGTGGCATGATATGGTGGGGATGAAAGTTGTGTGAGTCATAAATATGATAGAAGGACATAGTGGAATAACATAGAGGATATGTGTGGGGAGAAGGAGGGAATGTAGGTGGAATGGTAGGTTAAGGCTACAATGAGGTGGAATTAAGGGAGGGAGATAAGAAGGAGATGGGTGGGTGGAATGGAGGGCAAGGTAGGAAGATTAAGGTGGAGCTCAGGTGGGAAATATGGTAAGTGAAAGAAGGTGGTAGCTAGGAAGTATAAGGTAAGTTAAAAAAAAATATATTATTATTATTATTATTATTATTATTATTATTATTATTATTATTATTATTATTATTATTATTATTATTATTATTATTATTATTATTATTATTAGTAGTAGTAGTAGTAGTAGTAGTAGTAGTAGTAGTAGTAGTAGTAGTAGTAGTAGTAGTAGTAGTAGTAGTAGTAGTAGTATTAATTTTAATTTTTTTAAAATAAACATTTTAAAAAAATCCCCCTTGAATTATAATCCACAACAAAATGGGGCAGTGGAAAGGAATAATAGTGTGTTTATTCATATGGAAATATGTACATTTAATGTTATGAGTCTTGAATGGATTAAATTAATTAATTATTATTTTCATATTATTAGTCATTTAACTACTAGGGCTTTAAGGTAAATTACTCCTAAAGATAAGTAGAATGGGATAAATCCTAGTTTAGAGAACTTACACATGTTTGGATGTGATAATTGGGTTCATATCCTATATGAGAGGATAACCAAGCTTGAGGATAAAATCAAGAAGTGTAATCTTGTGGGGTATTGTGATACTTTCAAATAATATAGATTTTGTTTCCATACTACTAAGAATATTGATAAGTTTCCTTCTTTCCTAGATTAATCTTCTTCTCATCCAATTTTTATTGAGGAGTTTTAGTCTACCTATATTCTTCCTTTAGATTTTTAGTGGCCTTTTAATTTAGTTGAATAAATTATTTTATTGATAATCATGATCATACATCTTAATCTCATTTTATAAAACATGGTGTGCATGATGGGGCACATATGGTAGATCTCCATGATGGAGATAATGACCATATTTAAAATGTACATGATCAAATGTTTTTAATGTTTCAACATATTTTGACTCTTCTCCAACACATATTGAGGGATCTAGTATTAAATTCGGTAAAAATACTTTGGAGAATTTTCCTAAATAATAATTAGAGTCATTTGGTTTGGAAGGGAAATCTTATGGGAGGAATAACAAGGTGAAACTTACACTTTTGGCTAAGGTAAAGAGAGGGGAAGATCTTTCTACTTTCAAAAATCATATGGGAAACTTGAATGGGAAGAAAAAAATGAGAGATGATTATAAGGTCTTAATCAGAAACAACACTTGGGAGTTAGAAAGTAGGGTGAGATCCTTCTACCTTCAATATATCACATGGGAAACCTAAAAGGGAATATATAATGAGAGATAAGTATGAGGCCTTAATTAGGAACAACACTTTCAAGTTATAAATAGAGTATAAGATCCTTCTACCTTTAATAAATCACATGGGAAACTTAAATGGGAATTAAAGATGAGAGATTAGTATGAGGCCATAATTATGAATAGTAGTTATGAATTAGTTTCTAGGCCCAAGGGTAATAATATTTTGATATGTAGAAAGGTCTATAAGACTAAGTATATTTATGTGGGTGACTTGTGGAATTATAAGTCTTAATTAGTATCTATTGATGTGAGTTTTATACACACCACAAATAGCTTTACAAGGTCACATCTAATGTTTAGGATCAATAAAATATTTCACTCTAAGGTATGAATCATAGGGTATTCATTTTAATAACCTATTTTTGGAATAGTAGTGAGTAATAGATATTATCTATCATGAATGAGTTAGCTATGGATGAACCTAAATATTCTTGGAGTGGATGGAAGGATGATGGTTTTAACTAAGGTGGGCAGTATTTTCCAATAAAATCAAAGAAGAGGGAAGAGTAAGGTAGAAAAGAGGCTTGTTGACCACACAAGATGAAGACTCTTCAAGACCACCAATTAACCTGAGTTAGACAAGAAATCAGAAGACCAATGCCTGATTATAATACTATAGCACACCAACACTCAAATACAGTTAGGAGTCAAAGGGAAATAAAACATAGTAAACTTAGACATGTATACTTAAAATTTTTCATGTTTGTTAGATTGTTGATACACATTGATAAGGAGGGTTATAATTAACATGCAAAAGGCATTCAAATCAACTATAGATTAAAGAGAATAATCATATTAAAAAATATAAACTTATACACAATAAAATAACTAAAATACCAAAATGATAGAACATCCCACACATTCCATAAAATTGGAGAAGAATCAAGATTTGCACATCAAAATCAAATTAATCAAAACTTCTCAGAATTTCTTATTAATTTCAATAGCCAAAATTCTCCTCTATTTGAGACTGGAAGGTTAAAATTATATATAAGCTTTAGATGGGGAAGGCCTCATCTCTTCAATTTTTATCCAAATTTACAAGTCAAAATATAACAAGATGTTAAAAATAATGTGAGTTATGCATGTATAATAATAACATATCATTCATCTAAACATACAATAAACATGCAAGGTAAATAGGTTAGGAACTAAAGTTCCAACTTGAGAAGAACATGCAAATACATAGATATTTTTATTAAGGTGCCAATGTGGCATCGTTGGTTAAAGAAGTCAGTGGAATAACCATAGTTTCAATTGAATTAACTGCCAAGGATCCCTAAAGGATAAAAATTGACTTGTTGGAGTATGTAAGACTATAAACCCTAAAAATTGGGCACTCTATGTCAACGTGGGAATGTGGATAGCTGGTTGAGTGGCTATAACAAAATTTGAATCCCTCTACTTTGATTCTATCTCTTTAAACAATGCATTTTTTGCCTCAAAATCTTTATTTATAATGTCAAAATTGAGTAGGGAAGGCTTTAACAACTTCAACCATCAATATTTATTTCTCAATTTTTGAGCTTTTAAATTTATCTATTAGGGCTTTATCTCTTGATACCCTATCCTTGGAAAAATTAACCAATTTCAAAAATTATCCATTGGTTCTATAGATCATGTTTTTAACTTCCTCCTTGAAGTTGGTAGTTGTTGGGAGTAGGTTGTCAAAATTAAGCATGTTTATGAGCTCACCTATAGGAGTGATAACATTAGTGACCCTCATATCTCAAAAAAATTCCAAGGCCTTGATTTTATGTCTTGAGAAAGCCCTATTAATGTCTTCATTTGATTATGCTAATTTATTGAAGCATCCCTTCTTGAAATCACATAATTAAAATACTAGCATGAATTCATGTTGGTCATTAGGTTTAGTTTATTGATGAGTTGGTTCTAAAACATTGAACCAAGAAATTAAATATCTTTTCAAATTCCTTCATCTTATGTCAAAACTTGGTGACATTCACTCTATTGGACTAACTTCCTACTATATAAGTTTGGGTGTTATTCAAAATATTGTACACTTGGTAGCTACACTCTATACACCATCAATAGTTTCCTAAGGATCTCATATGTTTTATCTCTATTGTAACCTTTTCAAGGCATCCTCTCTACTTTGGTACATCTATTTTATAGCTTCACTCATAGTATCCATAAAAGTACATAAGTCCTCCATATAATCTATGGGATCATTAAACTTCCTCTTGGGTTTATTTGATAAAGGGAACACATTTTCCCTTTGTTTGAATTATTTCTCCTCCCTTGTGTTGAGATTCATTACTTTCCTCTTGCTAACCCTTTAAATAGTTCCACTCTTCTTATCAAATCTAGACTATGGATAACTCAATAACAACCAAATTATGTCTTTTATCCCTTATACCCTACATTTACTTCACCCATTGGGTAATAATGAGTTCCCATGTTTTATCATCTTGACTTGGGACTTTAAATGTAGAAGTTTGAGGAGTCCTATGAGGGGGTGTTTTTATTTGGGGTTTCATGGATACACTTATTTGAATGGGGAACTGGAGAGGTGAATGAAAAACCTTTTCCCATGGTGATGGTTCCCTTATTGGGGTGACTTCATCTAATAATTTGGTTAACATGTGGGTCCTTTTCATAGTCATGGTGTTTGATGGCATGGGTGATGATTGGGGCATTTGTATCTCTAATTAAGCTAACAAATTCTATGGGACTAGTGGCATTTATAGGTTAAATATATAAATAGTAACAAAATTCTCAAAGTGGATTGCCTCGAAAGTTATTTTATTAAGAGAAAGAATAGATGAATCAATAATAAAACTAGATACACTTCTAAGAACAATGGGAGGTAAGGTTACAACTGGAATCTCTATATAAATAATAGATGAAATAATAGAAGAAATTACCTCATCAATGGTTTGTATTTGATCACCCATGAGGACTTGCTAATCTAAGGTGTTAGCTAGGTATCCTTCCACCTATTATCCTCAAAGACTCAATGATTTTTCTTTTTTCAATTTAGCCCCCTCACTCATTCCTATTTTTTATCCTTTTATTACTTCTACACCTTGTGCTTCTTTATCAATTGAATAATCAACTAAAGATATAACCTATCTGGGCTCTTCTTACTCTACTTTTATTTCTTCTACTTCATTTTCATTTTCTTCCTAAGCTTCCTCTTCTATATTAGGAAGAACAAGTGATGGCCTTTCCTCTAGTTTATTACCTTTATAGGAAGTGGAAAGGCCCCTAGGTTTCCTCTGGTAACTGAAGATGGAGGAGTGGAAGGTGGAAGAGAGGGTGACACAACTAAAGGAATAGTAATGGTGGAAGGCATCATTGGAGGTGGTGTTCAATAAATGGTTAGTGTGATAATATTGGTGGGAGAAATGATGATTGGAGTTGGTATGATATGGAGAACTTTAGGAGAGGTGTCCTCATTAATTATTGTGGAAGGTGGATAACTTTCTAGATGATACTTAGGAGAATCAGGAGCAATTAAAATTGAATGAAAATAATATTGAAGAAACTTAAGAAGACTTATTTGAGTAACCTTGGTAAGAGGTGACAATGGTGTCATCATAAAATTTTTCTTTCTCTACTCCCATGTTGGATATGTAGAATTTATTTCATTGTGGTTGTGCCCAGAACCTGAGTGGTATCAATTATAAATGTAAAGGGGAATTGAGGACCTAGGAGGCCTATTATAATATCCTTTATAATTTGAGGGTCATATTCCCTCTAATTTTTGTATTTAGTTTCTTCTTCATCTATTTCATCTTCTACAGGAGAGGAGGGTTGATCTAGCACTTGTGAGTCCTATGACTAGATTGGAGGCCATCGGTGGCTCCATGAAATTTGTGTCTTTTCTTTTGTCACCTCAAGATCATATTTAATGACCTAAGCCCAAATCATATGCATATGTTTTTTATTCATTTTATTTCACACATCCATGTCATCCGTTGCATTTATAAAATCAATAACATGATCATATTCTTGATGGTCATATAAGATGTTTATGTTTTTATTCTCCTTGATGTATTGGAGGTATCCCCTTATTTTGTTCCTGGTAACCTACTCCATGAATAGTGTCATATTCAAATTATAATAGGTCAAGGCCTTGACATCTTGGATCAAATGTAATCTGATCATATATTGTGGCTACCCAATACATAAAGGAGTTTTAAAGTAATAGGCCAAGTGTTTTTTATCTAATTCTTTATCAATGTTATTGTAGATTTGGAATGCTATTTCCTAATCTATGATTTTTTTAGAACATGATTTTGTAGTAATATTGGTGACATTTGGGTGCCCTTTATCCTAATGATAGTGACATTAGGATAATACCAAGAGTCACCCATTTTTTAAGGGTTCTCATTATATTATTAGATAACCTAGGCATTGAAGTGTCATGAATTCCTTGAAACACTTGAGGATATATCTCATCACATATTCTTTGAATTTCATTTTTGTACTTATATATGAAAATTAAATAATGGTCTTCCCAATCATATTTTTTAGGAACTCAGTTGAGGGCTTAAGTATTTGCTCTTAATTATTACAGGTACTGCCCAATACCACATCTAGTAAATAAGACATCATATAAAAATTTCCATCAGTTGGCCTCTAGTCAAAATGAGACATTTATGTCTTTAGTCTTACACTAATGATTTCTCTAATGGAAACTAATTTTTTAGATGTTATAATAATATCTAATAATGGGAACCATTCAACTTGGACATATACAATGCTGGAAAACCCATATAACCTATTCAAGAGAGCCATCATTATCCTAATTCATAAATTTGGATGAAATCACCCCCTTTAGGTTCATCCTCTAGCCCTTGACTAGCCATTTATTTAAATTTCCTTCTATAGTGTTTCTCTCAAGCCAAACATTGGTCGATACTTGGTTGTAAGTGGTCTTTGAGGTTGGAAGTCTAAGATACATTTTAAATACCCTATTAGATACATATGTGTCTATGTTTTTATTTTTCCTAATATGTAAATAATCTCTATAAATTGTTACATTCATAAATAAATTCCTTAGAAATTCAATACAAGGCATAACCTTGGGTTTTTCTATCATTTGGTGGAGGCCTTTTGCTTTGACAGGTAATAGGTAGTCTATGTATTACTTTTCTTTCATGTAAATTTGGCCTTGGGAAGAATAAGGCATCACAAATTCCACTTCATCCCAAAAATTTGAGTAGTGAAGGAATTTGAAAACCATGGCACTTTTATAAAACATGGTATCTATATATTATTTTCACCTTGTGAATGAGTATGTAGAAATAACTAGAAAATAACCTTGATTTAAAGAGGAGGCCATTGTTTCACTTCAAATACTATAATTCTTCTAGTGGATTGATTAGTTTATGCTTCACTTGTTTATTGGGATAACTAGGGATTTTTAGAGGCATGATAGTTTGAAAAGGTAATGTTTAATCAAGACTAATGGTGAAATGAATTTCCTTTGTATAGGTTTTATCTATATTGTTTCTAATCCTAAGTCTTGAATACATTCATGTGTCATCAATGCAATTAACAAAATTTTGATTTAATTTTTGTTGGCCAAAAATTGGACTACATACAAAACTTTTGGTTGGATGTGGTATGAGAAGCTGAGTAGATTTCTTGTTGAATGAGTGATCCAATGGTGTCAGGAGAGGTTAGACCTCATTACCCTACTACATGCCACTTATAATCTTTTGAAACACTTTAATCAAGATTTAAGGTGAATTTGGAAATTTTTAGAAAAGGCCTAGAAATAGGTCTAAAGCTACAAGTGAGGGGTCTAGTAAGTTTCCATGGTGTTGGGGAATTTAAGGCAATGAAGGAGGTTTTCACAAAGTCTAAGTGGTTCATAAAAACCTTGGTATGCCAAACAGTTATTCCTTTATTTACATACACATTCAGCTGAGTAAGGTAGTTGAGGTCTTAAAGAGTTCATACCAAGGTTTAAAGGTGATTTTAAGGGCATTAAACACATTATTTTTGCATGGTCAATCATACAAAAACCTTTTAAATGACAAAATATGGACTGTAATAGTTTATTTCCTATGTATGCATAGGCATCCACCATGAATGAGTACCTACAGGTGTTATGTAGAAAATCATCACATTGAAAAGGAGTAATTGCTTATCTTCAATCACTTCATGGTTGAAAGATCTTGTTTGAAGAAGATTCAAGATCCTAAAGTTTAACATAGTGCTACCAAGTGTCGAATCCTCACTCAATCACATCAAGGATCAATAGAATGAAGTCAATAGGCCAACGGATCCTTAAATTGAACATAGGGTTACCAAGTGTCAAAATATCACTCGATCAAATCAAAGATCAATGACACACAAGTGATCTCATAAATTTAATAAGTCAAATCCCTTGAATCAAGATTGATGGTGCATATTCTTACGTACAAATTCTGATCAATGATTCATGTTGAATACTGGGGTCAATAAGTCAAAAAATATATGTGACATGCATTAAATCATGTAGATGAAGATCTAATGGTAAAAATGAGGTTAAAAGGTCAAAAGATCTTGAGAATGATTGTGATGGTGCCATGTATCACAATCATGGTGAATTGTCAGCACATCAATGACCTATATTTGATCATGTAGATCAAACATGGATAGCATGCATTCAACTATGTAGATGGGGATCAATGGTGCAAATCAAAATTAAAGGAGTCAATAAGCCTAGATTACATGCAAGGCTGTCATGTAGCATACAAGTGTTAAATATATAGAGATGAACATCAGGATACATAAAAGGCATGTGGGGTTGTCATATGTCAATTACTTAGGTGAAAATCAAAGATCAATGGCTAACATTGAAATTCAAGGCCAAGAGACTATCAAGGAGATCGATGGAGCAACTTTGATCAGGTTTCCTATGACACAAGTGAAGACGTGTCTAAAATGATAATGGTCATATTTTAAATTTAAATAAACAATGTGGAAAGGAGATACCACATAGGTAGATGTGTTGAGATCAAAATATGATTTGGGTTACCAAAGTGCATTTTGCACATTCATATGCCACCATTAAAGCTCAATTTTATGTAAAGGTTTACTCAGTCAGGTTATGAAGTCTATCTTGGGTTTTGGACATACATCTTGTTCATGATCAAGAGACTAAGTAGTTTGTGGAAATTCATTGAGATTATAACTATATGAAAACCAATAAGGGGATTAGTTTTCATCTATAGTGGACCTATGTTTAAGATTTGTCATAGGGGTAGCATCTTCTAATAATTGTGTTCTTAAGGGAAAATTCATAATGGATGAGCTCAAGAGTTTCAAGAGAAGACTATATCTTGCAATGTCATTGCACTAAGTCATTCTCACCCTGAGTAGTAACATATAGATAAATAAAATACATGGTTATGTTCTAGCCATAAAGGATGGGAGCAATTTTTAGGGTAACTAGTTCAAGGTGGCTCAAGTTTGTGACCTCCATCAATGGCATCTATAAGAGTTGTATGCATCATGGAGTTTATTTCAAGTTGGAGGAGTAAATTTAAGTTGAAAATAGAAAATGGCCTTAAAAATCAAACATGAAAGATAACCTCCATGGTTAGTTAAGCATCTTATGCCAAGTTGGCTAACTATTTGCCATTGACATCATAAAGTGTAAGTGGAAGGTGGCATATAAATTAGGAGAGAATTTTGGAGGTTGAGAAAGGCAAGTGGAGAAATCAATGAAGTTTCAAATTCTTTGGAGATTCTTCCCTTTTAGTAGATCATGACATCATAATCCTCTAAAATTTTTATCTTCTAGTATATTTATAAGCCAATGAGAGGGTTTGAAGGCTATTTGGACTAATGAGGGTTATTTTTTTGAATAAGGATTAGTTTTGATTGATCAAAAGGTCGTTGAGTCTCCATGGAAGTGGTTGTGTCTCATTCATTGAATTTAGTTTGCTTGCTCCTTCTCTCTCTCTCTTCCCCTTTTTTCTATATCTTCCATTTCTCCCCCATTTTAAAAAGAGACTCTCATTTGACAAGGATAAAACTTATAAAAATTTTGTATGAAAGACCTCATGAAGCAATAAAGATAATTTTTTACCTATCTCTTTCCTCTAAATTGTGTTTAGCAAGCTTATGCATGATGGCCTTGTGAAGTGTTCTTTCAAGTCCATTATCCTTCTTTATTATCTATTTTAGGTGTTTTTAGGTTAGTTTTAGGTCTTAAATTTATCTCTTTCTACCATTAATGGAAACTTATTATGAATTTTAGAATTCTTCTTTTCTTCATTCATTGCTTAGTGAGCCTAGTTTATAAAACACTTATACAAATTAGCTAGTTTATGATATTGTCTGAGTAAGGATTATCTTACGCTAAATTAATGTTTATTTCATGATTATGTGATTATAAATCAATTTAGTGCATCACCCAATTTATCTCTCTTAGTTATCTTATACCCTCTCTCTATCTCTTTTTCAAGCAAAAACATTAGTTTAGGTGATCTACCAAGAGGAAGTCAACCTTCTTTGAAGGTTCAACCTCATTATAGGACACACACAGCCTAAGGTTGTTCCCATTTTATGTATTATTTAGAGAGATCTTGAATAACCCTCTCCAAGGGTCTAAATTAATGCCACAATAGTTTCTAGCATGATCGATGGAACTATGTTGTTCACTAAGTGAAGAGTTTTGGTGTTCTCTTCATCCAATCAGCCTATAAAGGCATATGTGCAAACGTGAATGGAGACTCTAAGTATTTATCAGCTAGTAAAACTAGCCTAACTACCTAATCATTTTTATTTGGTATGTATTAACACTCATTTAATCAAAATGCATGTTCTTTGCTTCTTTATCCTTCATATTAGATTAGTAATGTTAATGGCTTCACCCTAAGTGGATCTCAAGCTTTAGTGTATCAGCCTTGTCATAGTTTGTCTCTCTTTAGTCAACAAAAAAAGAGTCTCAAATGGATAAGACTATATTTTGAAATAGAAATGAGAGAGTGTGATAGGGTGGAAAAGTGTTATAGGTAGCAAAAAAATATTGAACATGTTAAGCATGAGATATACTGAGAGGGGGGTGAATCAGTATATAATATATCTTATAAAACTTTTTCTTAATCAAATTCCACTTAAACATACATTCAATATATGTAATAAAACTAAAACTAAAACATACACCACATAAGAGAGAGAGAGAGAGAGAGAGACTAGATTTCTATGTGGAAACCCAAAGTGGAAAAAACCATGGAGAACAATCTCAAGTATATGAATGAGCACCAAGTCATATTACAAAGTTCACAAGCACCAACTTGTAGGAGTACCAACCCCTTTGCTGAGCACCAACACAATAGCTATTTGTGAGCACTAACCCATAGGAGCACCAACCCCTTTTATGAAAAACACAACTATCTCTTAATGTTTCTTTCTCAATAAATGATAGAACTCTACTATATCTCTTTTTATTCTCTCCTCTTTTCTTATATAAAACAATTATAAACCATGCACACTCTTACATATTACAAATGGTTTCCCAATCCTCTTTTTATATCTTTCCGAATGACCTTTGGCATTCACCCTTTGTGACCCTTCAATCCACATGGAAAATGGTGCCAAACTTTCATGATCCTTTGAATCCTTTCATTTGAAAAGTCACATGGTGACCCTTCATGAGAAAATGCATCCTTTCCCCTTTTATCTATATCTTGGTGACTTTTTGAAATCTTCAAAGTGACCCTTCATGATAAAATGCATCTTCCTCTTTTATCTTCACTTGGTGACTCTTTAAATTCCTCAAAATGACCCTTTATGGGAAAATGCATCATTTCCTTCTTTTGTATTTACCTCATGACTCTTTGACTTCTTCATGGGCCCTCTTTTGACTTTATGGAACCAAAAATATATTCATTAATATTAAATAAATATCAACACACTTTAGCAAATATATGAACATTAAAAACACCTTTAAACATTAAATACTATGGGGCATTTATCACCAAGAATGTTAGACCTTTGACATCAATGAAAATATTTCCAATAATCTCCCCCTTTGTCATTGATGGCAACCTCAAACTAAAACTACCACATGCTGAAACCTGTACTACACTTTCCAACCTACACATATTGCCAAACTAAAAAACTATAGTAATTCCCCCTTATTATAGCATCTTTTACTTGTTTCTATACCTATTCTCGTACTTCTCCCCCTTTTACATCAATGGCAAAGGGCCTATCCTAGAGCTAACACTTAGCTCCCCCTCAATTGATACTGATCCTCAATTATAGGAAATAAAAGAAATTACTCCCAACTTCTCTCAAAGATACTCAAATGTGTCCTTTTGTAATACCTTTGTGAAGATATCTATAATCTATTCTATAATATTGATATATTTTAACTTAACTTATTAATCTATAACCTGCTCTCTCAAGAAGTGATATCTAATAGGAATATGTTTTGTTCTTGAATGCATCATTGGATTTTCAAAAATATTAATAACACTTGTATTATCACAAAAAATAGAGATAGGTTCATCAAATTTTACCTTGATGTCTTCTAAAGTTTGCTTCATCCAAAGGACTTGAGTACAACACAACACTGCTGCAATATATTCTACTTCAACTATAGAAAGTGATACTAAGTTTTTCTTCTTGATTAGCCATGATACTAAGCTATCACAAAGGATTAAATCTCTTCCACTTGTACTCTTTATGTCATCTAAACATCCTTCCCAATCTGAATTTGTATAAGCAACCAAATTGAAATCTCTACCTATGAGATACCACAATCTATAATCCAATGTCCCTTTGACATATCTAAATATTCTCTTCACCAACTAAACATGACTTTCCTTTGGGACTACCTGATATCTTGTAACCATATCTATTGCATGCATGATGTCTGTCATCGATGCTATCAAATATAAAAGACTACCAATCATAGATCTATACAAAGATTGATCTGCAATAGGTGAATCTTCATCCTTAGTCACATTGTTCCTTGTACCCATTGGTGTGCCAACTTGTGCACAATCCTCAAAACCAAATTTTTTCAACATTTCCTTGGCATATTTATTTTGAGATATGAAAATTCCTTTATCTGACTAAAATATTTGCAACCCTAAGTAAAATGATAATTCTCCAATCATAGACATCTCAAATTCTTTTTGCATATTATCAAAAAAATTATTTTGCCATCTTTTCAATGTTTCTTCCAAATATTATGTCATCAACATATACCAAAACAATAAACTGATGCTCACCTTCTATTTTGATGTAGAGATTACTATCATCAAAACCTCTCTTAAAACTTTGATCTTTTAGGTACTTATCAAGTCTTGCATACCAAGCTCTGGGAGCTTGTTTCAATCCATATAGTGTTTTTTCCAATGTACATACATTGATACTATTATTTGAGAGAATAAATCCCTCAAGTTTCTCAATGTAGACTTCCTCTTCTACATTCCCATTTATAAAAGTAGACTTGACATCTATTTGAAACACTTTGAAATTTTTAAACACTGCATATGCAAGAAATATTCTAATAGCTTCTAGCCTTGCCACTAGTATAAAGGTTTCTTCAAAATATATATGCTCAATCTGAGCTTATCCTTTACATTCTAACCTTGATTTATTCTTGGTAACTTTACCATCTTTATTTATATATACCCATTTTATTCCTATCACATTTTGATCTTTTGGTCTAGGCACTAATTCCCAATTATCATTCTTTTCTATCTGATTTAATTCTTCATCCATTGCTTTAACCTAATGCTTATCATGTCTAGCTTCTAAAAAAGTTCTAGGCTAAATTTTGGATAACAAAGAAAAATTAACTTGCCCAGATTCACTTACCATCATCCTTCTAGTGCAAACTCCTTCATTTATGTTCTTGATGATGTCACTCTCATTATGATTTCTCTAGACATATTTGGATGGGGTCTTGGTGTCTTTTTGCTCCTTCTCATCTTCATCTAATTTTTCAAAATCTTCTTCTTCAATGATTTTAGGAGTGTCTATTGGATCACTGGCTCTTTGTGTTACATCTTCATCTATCTTGACACTTGCACTTTCAACTATCTTCTTATTTATTTTTTTATAAAATTTATAAGCTTTACTTTTATAAGAATATCTAATAAATATACCTTCATCTATTCTAGATTCAAACTTACCTAATTTTTCATCATTTCTCTTTATGAAGCATCTTCTATCAAAAACTTTGAAATAATCAACAGTAGCTGGTTTATCTTTCCATAGCTCATAGGGAGTCTTGACACTATTGACTCTGAACAATGCTCTATTCTAAATATGCATTGTTATGCCTACTACCTCTCTCCAATATTTATTTGGCATCTTGGATTCATTTAGCATTATCCTCACCATCTCCTGAACTATTCTATTTTTATGCTCAACCACCCCATTTTGCTATGGATTTTTAGCTACTAAATAATGTCTCTTTATCCCATGGTCATCAAAATACTCAATAAACTTATCTGACATGAATTCTCCTCCTTGATCTAATCTCAGGCACTTAATCTTCAAACCAGTTTCATTCTCAACTAAAGCCTTGAATGCTTTGAAGTGGCGGCAAGCCTCTAATTTTTTCTTCAAAAACATCACCCAAGTCATACATGTAAAATCATCAATAATCAACACGAAGTATTTCTCACCTTGAGTACTTAGATTTCTGGTAGGTCCACACAGATTAGTGTGAACAAGATCTAACATCTGAGTGGTTGAATATTCTTTTGTCTTAAACCATATTTTGACCTACTTCCCATGTTGACATAGTTCACAAAGCATGTTGGAGGGATTTGTAATCTATAGAATATTTCTAACTTCTTGTTTCTTACTGATGTTGACAATAATGTCAAAATTTATGTCCCATTCTCTTGTGCCATAGCTATCATTCCTCAACCTGAATCAAACAACATCTTCGACCTTTGATATCTGATAACATATATAAATTTTTACCTATCCTCTAAACATCTACAATCAACACATCTAAATCTTTTCTCCTAATTTCACAACCTTCTATATAAAAATTTAATGTGTCCCTAATCACACATTTGACTTACACTCAATATATTGTGCTTAAGACCTTCTACATATAGAAAATTTTTAGTCTTAGTTCTACCATTATCCAAACTTAATGTACCTTTTTTGGCTATTTTGGTAGTGGTATTGTCTCTGAATTTCACTGTGCCACCATTGATCTTATTTAGAGTTATGAACTTGATCTTGTCTCTAGTCATGTGCCTTGAACATCCACTATCAATGAACCATGAATTTTCTTCATTTCTTGCATGCAAGGCTATCAGACTAACATAGACTTTTTAGGTTGTTTCTTCTACCATGAACTTGTCTGAACTTTCTTCTTGATGAATGGATCCTTGAAACTTTGGTCTTTTTTGACTAACTCAAACATGCTTCTACAATATCATGCTATGTGTCCAAAATTATTGCACTTGTATCATACTATGGCCTCTTCATCAAATCCTAATATTGAAATTATTATCTCTTTTCCAATAATATATTTTCTTATGACCATAACCATTATAATAAAAACAATAACCATGAAAATAGAACATGTTCTAATTTGTGTATCTTTGACCTAATTGTCTTTTGTAGCTCTGTTCCTTCCAGCCTTTTTTGTTTGAGTTGTCCTCTACATTCTTAACTTCTTCCTTTTTTATTTCTTCTTTTATAAGGGTTTTAGCATAGTTATTTTTTTTTCAAATCCAATACCTATCTTATCTGATATTGATTTTTGGCTTTATAATATCTTATTCAACATGTTAGTGCTATTTTCAAATTTTGAGTCATTAGCTACTTTATTTGTTTTCTCAATATCTTCTTTGAAAGAGGAAATTTCAAAAACATACCTTTCACATTCTTCACTTACTTTTTGTAATTGTACTATTAGATATTCTTTAGTCTTTTTGACTTCTTCAATGTTTGCTTCTAGATCTTCAATTATTTCCTTTGACTCTTTTTCATTTTCTTAATCTAGAGCTTCAATCTTTGATTCCTCTTCTCAAGAGATTTTAATTATTTTAAGGCACAAATGACTTATACTTCTAGATTCACCTTAGCTTCATCATTTTATTCTTTTTGATCATCTATACTTTTTCTTGTGGAGACATCTTCATGTATGGTCATGAATAGAATCTCTTCTTCATCTAAGTCACTGACTCCACTATCTTTGGCTAAGCTAGGATCCTTAAAATATAAACTCTTCTTATTGAATCCCTTCTTGTATTTGCCTTTGAAGTTCTTATATGTAGACTTTCCTTTTTCATTGTCACCATTGTTCTTATCTGGTCACTTAGCTACAAAATGTCTAATCTTACCACATTTAGAACATTTAAATTGCAACTTGCCTTGATATTTACTTGTGCCCTTTTTAGGCTTGTGGATGAATAGAGCTCCATTTTCATCATCTTCATTACTAGAGCTGTCACTTGATTCTTAAATCTTATCCTTGTCTTTCTTTGATCTCTTGAAAGCAGCTTCCCTCTTTGAGGGTTTCTCTAGTTCAATCTACATCTCATATGCTATAAGAATACCATGTATTTCATCCATATTTAGCTTGGATTGATTCTTCATCTCCTCAATTATTGATACCTTTGCATAATATCTCAATGGTAGAGATCTCAAAACATTTTGTACCACCATTGAATCTTACAGTTTTTCTCTAAGGCCTTGAATTTGATTAACTATTTGATCAACTTGCAAAAGATAACTTGCTATATTTTCTTCCTCTTCCATATTAAAACTTTCAAACTATCTTCTAAAAGTCTAGATCTTAGCTTGTTGAACCTTTCCATCAAGTTTGTAAATATTCTCAAGCTTTACCTAAGTCTCATGAGTATATTTGCATTGCATAACTTCAACAAATTTTAATTCATATAAACCACATAAAATAGCATTGAAAGCTTTAGCATTATTTTCACTTGCCTTCTTTTCTGGAGGAGTGGTTACAAGTGTATGTGGCTCTTTATATTCCTCCATCACTACTTGTCAAATGTTGAATCTGAGGGCCATCAAATAAGTCCCCATCTTTATGCTCCAAAAGGCATAATTTGTCCCATCAAACAAATGTGCCTTATTTATATAAAAACCTTCATGTGATCTAACCATCGTGCTTTCCCTGATCTACCTTCAAGTTGTTAAACTCTTTCTGAAAGAACCTACTCTGATACCAATTATTAAGCATGGGATATACTGAGGGGGGGGTGAATAAGTGTATCATATATCTTATAAAACTTTTTCTTAATCAAACTCTACTTAACCATACATTCAAGATATGCAATAAAATTGAAAAAAAAACATGCACCACATAAGAGAGAGAGAGAGACATCATATGTTTATGTGGAAACCCAAAGTGGGAAAAACCATAGAGAATAATCTCAAGTATATGAATGAGCACCAAATTAAATTACAAAGTTCGTACGCATAACTTGCAAGAGCACCAACCTCTTTACCGAGCAACAACACAAAAACTATTTGTGAGCACCACCCCATAGGAGCAACAACCCCTCTTATACAAAACACAACTATCTCTCAATGTTGATTTCTTAATAAATGATAGAACTCTACTATATCTCTTTCTATTCTCTTTTCTTTTCTTATATAAAAAAATTACAAACCACACACACTCTTGCATATTACAAATGGCTTCCCAAGCCTCTTTTTATAACTTTTCAAATGACTTTTGGCATTCACCCTTTGTGATGCTTCAATCCACATGGAAAATGGCACCAAAATTGCATGACCCTTGGAATCCTTTCATTTGAAAAGTCACATGGTGACCCTTCATGATAAATTCATCCTTTCCCCTTTTTTATTTATCTTGGTGACTTTTCAAATTCCTTAAAGTGACCCTTCATGAGAAAATGTACCCTTCCTCTTTTGTCTTCACTTGGTAACTCTTTGAATTCCTCACGATGACCCTTCATGGGAAATTGCATCCTTTCCCTCTTTTATCTTTACCTTATGACTCTTTGACTTCTTCATGGGCCCTCTTTTGACTTTATGTAACAAAAAATATATTTGTTAATATTAAATAAATATCAAAACACTTTATCCAAAATAGGAAATAAAATGACTATTAGTTGTTCTTTAGAATGATAGCATCTAATCCTAGGTCCCAATTGCCCTCTCCTACCCTTGTTTATGCTCAAATTTAGCCCCCTAGTCAACCTTATCAAATTCCATCCTTGTCAAGAATCAAAGAAGCAATAATGGACCAAGGGAGAATAATCATGAAAATCAATAAGGAGGTTGTACTTGGACAAGAATTCTCCATTCATGTCATGGAGGAGATAAATATATTTTTGCATGAGTTTTGGAGTGTGTGGGTATCCATTAACGAGGGTGACTATCCACAATTTGAGAATCAAGAGATGAAGGAGTGGGTACTATCCATTGAAGATGTGTTATAACTTTAGGAATAAGATCATATCAAATCAAATCAAATTAGTTTATCCATTCCTTATACTCCTACTCCACCAAGTGAACCTTCTTATCCTCTTACCATTTCCCTTAGAAAATGAGGACCTATTGTATGGAGAGAAAATAAAGACCATTTATTTGAAGAGCATGAATCCATCCCACCATGGATATCCTCATACACATTTTACCCTAACTATGTCATGCCATCTCTTGTGAAACTACCCTCTCTTATACCCATTCAAGAAAAAGAGAAGGTGGATGTACCCTATGCATTCCCCTTATGAAAATTAGTCAAGGAGGGCATAAAGAAGAAAGAGGTGTCAATTATGGTGGTCTAATAAATAATTAAATAAGAAGATAAGGTGGATGTATCTTACACATTTCAATCATGGAAATCAATTTAGAAAGGCATAGAGAAGGAGGAAGTGCTAGTCAAGGTAGTACAAGAGAAAGTCTTGGAGGAAGAGGAATTAGTTGTTCAAAAGGTAAATCAAACAACCATATCTAAGATAAATGAGCTATAGATACAAGAGTTCTATGAATATTTATCCCTTCCTTAAGAAACACCTAAAAGAGCCTTCAAAGTCCCTAATTGGAAGGACACTCTCTTAAGCTGCAAGCAAGGTGAACTTCTTCATTCTCCCACCATCTCCCTCTTGGAGAAAGAACCTATTTTAAAAAATATAGAGGAGGATATTATATTCATAAGTGAGCCAAAATATGAAAATACAAGTGTCTATGATTAACATATCATGATGGGCAACCCACTTCATTTAGAGGAGGAAAAATCAAGTTCGGACCAGCCTTCTTGGCATGGCTTTGACACTAATGAATTAGCATTTGAAGAGGACAATACTCAATATGAGCATGGGGGAGACCTTGAATGGACTACTAAATGTTTATTCTACATATATGTAAAAGAGGATAATAACCAAGTAACAGAGGTTGGTCAAAATCAAGATGAGGTGTCAAACAAAGATAGCCCTGATAGGTTGGATCTAGAGGAAGGCAAAATAGACCTTGCACAAGATAAGTGTGATGTTTTAGAACTTGGTTCATCAAATCAACCCTAATTTTTAGTTAAAAAACAAGATTAAATATTGAGTTATGTTGATGAAGGAGAGATCTCAAGTGCTCAAGTGATATAGTTTGATAAACATACCAGTGAAGAGCTTGAAGAGTTGTGACAGTAGTTTAATGCCATAACCAAAAAGTTTGAGGAGGCTAAGAGACCTATCCTTCATCCATAAAACTATGAAAATGATGCTCTAAGTATGATCAATCATAATTTTCACAAAACTAGGGTAGAATAATATGGTCTTTTAGAGCCACCAAGTGAACAAAATGTAGTTGCTCCCAAGAGCTTGAATGAAGCCTTTATGCAAGGCTTTCTCAAGAGTGATGAGCAACATCAAGAAATTATTGAGACAATAAGGGATTTTGTATACATTTGAGACATGTTTTTACTATTTCATCTATTGAATAGCATGTTAAAAGGATTGACAATCAAGTAGTTTGGTTCACTAGTTTTGGTGCCTCAAAAATAAGGTATTTTTCATCCTAGTCCATTACAAGTGAATAATGCTAAAATTTTCCCATTTGACCTAGGAAGGAGGTACTTATAAATTATATCCTTTTATATAATAGAGTATATTTTATGTTTTCCTCTAAGTTCCTTATGCATATATTTTTTAGTTGTGTGTTTCCCTACCCTAAGTGCCTTGGGCATAGTGTTGGTTTCATTTTTGGTTGTCCTTATTACTTCAAGACAAGGGTTTCAAAAATGGGTAGCCTTGTATCAATTTAATATCACCTATGAAGGAAATACTTGTGACCCTATATGCCCAATGTATCAGACAAGGAAATTGATATGTCATATAGTAGGCATGCAATCCTAGGAGGTCACTAGAAATGTTGGCCAAATTTAGCCTACATATAAAACTTTTGTCTGGATGTGGTATGAGAAGCTGAGTATGTTTCTTGTTGAATGAGTGATCCAAGGTTGGAAAGATAGGTCAAACCTCATGACCCTACTACATGTCACTTTCAATCTTTTGAAAAACTTTAAGCAATCTTTAAGTTGGATTTGGAAATTTTGAGAAAAAATCCCAAAAACATGTCTAAAGTTGCAAGTGAGGGGTCGAGTAGGTTTTTATGGTGTTCAGGTATTCAAGGGCATGAAGGAGGTTTTCACAAAGTCTCAATGGTTCATCAAAACCTTGGTAGGCCAAATAATCATTTCTTGCATTTTCATACACAGTCAACTGATTGAGGTAGTTTAGTGCGTAAAGAGTTCATAACAAGTTTGAAGGTGATTTCAAGGGGGTTAAACACATTCTCGTTACATGGTCAATAAAACAAGAGCCTTTAAAATTAAAAAAATATGGATTGTAACAGTTTATTTCATGTGTATACATAGTCATCCACCATGAATAAGAACCTATAGGTGTTATGGAGATTATCATCATGTTGAAAAGGAGTAATTACCTAGATTTAATCACTTCATGGTTGAAATATCTTGTTTGAAAAAAAATTAGGATCCTAAAGTTGGACATAGGGATGCCAAGTGTTAAAGCCTGACTCGATTAGATCAAGGATCAACAACATGAAGTCAATAGGTCAAAGGATCCTTAAATTGAACACATGGCTACCAAGTATCAAAACCTCACTTGATCAGATCAAGGATCAATGACATGTGGGTAATCTCATGAAGTCAATAAGTTAAAGGCCCTAAATCAAGATCGATGGTGTGTATTCTTACATATAAATTTTGATCGATGATCCACATTGAAGACTGGGGTCAATAAGTTAGGAAATATCTAAGGTGCACATTCAGTAATGCAAATGAAGATCTAATGGTGAGCATGAGGTCAAAAGGTTAGAAGATCTTAAGAATGAATGTAATGGTGCCATGTTTCATAATCATGGTGAATAGGAAGCAAATTGATGACCTATGTTTGATCATGTAGATTAAATATATATGATGTGTATTTAATTGTGCAAATGGGGATTGATGGTGCAGATCAAAGTTAAAGGAGCCAATAAGCCTAGATTACACAGAAGGTTGCCACATGGCATAAGAGTGTTAATTGGATGAATAATGATAGTAGGGTACATAAAAGGCATGTGGGGCTGCCATGTGTCATAAGCTCAGGTGAAGATTAAAGATCAATGGCTAACATTGAAAGGCAAGGCTAAGAGACTCTTGAGGAGATTGATAGAGCAAGTTTAATCAGGTTTATAGGGGGCACAAGATGAAGACACATGTTTGAAGTTATAATGGTCATATTTTAAATTTAAATAAATAACATGGCAAGGAGATTCCACATAGGTAGATGTGTCAAGATCAAAATATGATTTGTGTTACTAAATTAAACACTACAAATTCATATGCCACCATTAAAGCTCAATTCTATGCAAAGGTTTACTCATTCAAATTATGAAGTCTATCTTGGGTTTTGGATGTACATCTTGTTCATGATCAAGAGACCAAGTATCATATGGATATTCATTTAGATTATGACTATATGAAAAATAATAAGGGGATTGGTTTTCATCAATAATGGACCTATATTTAAGGTTTGGCATAGGGGTAGGGTATTTTTATAATTATGTTCTTAAGGGATAATTTATAGTGGATGAGCTCAAGAGTTTCAAAAGAAGAATATATCTTGCAATGGAATTGCACTCAATCATTCTCAATTCTTTATTTACTAGATCCTTTGCCCTATTGTCAACTTTGCTTACATGTACCTTGGTCCTTCTTCCTTCACATTATAACATTTATCCAATACCCATTTAGATATCTCTTTAGATTTTTAGTTATGTTTCTAAGGTCATGAGTTAACATGATAAAGCCACGTAGAGAAATCTCAGGCCTGTAGGGACTTGAAAGGTCAAAACCATTATCATTTACAATGTTATAAATATATATGTTTTAGAAGGCTCTAGGTAATGGAACACTGACATGTGGCATGATCTCATAAACTCATAGGCTTAGAGACTCAGAGGCTTAAAGACTCAGAGGCTTATAGACTTAGAGACTTGGGACCATTGAACTCTTTTCTTTGCATTTTACCTTCTAAAATTGTAGTGAAATGAAAAAGTGCCAAGTGTCATCCATTTAGAACTTGTAAGCTTGAAACCACTATACTATATACCATTAGACCATGTTAATCCTTATAATGTTTAGTTTGATAAAAATCCACCAAGTGTCAAATGTTGAAAAGTTCAGAAGCTTAGAATAAGTTATTGAGATCTCAAAACCATTAGTTGATTGATAATATTTTGAAAATCCTCCATTTTCCCATGTTCATGAGTATGCACGACATGGCATGTTTTTGGATCTCAAGACTCGAAATACCAAAAAAAAATTTAAAAATTTAAAGGATTTATCTAACACTATAATGTCACCTATCAATGTTTAAAATCCCATGATCATTCAAATACTTGAATTTCCCTTTGAGGAAATTAATGGCTCTGGGTGACACAAAATCACCACTTGTCACAATCTCATGTAATGAATGTAAGGCTTGATCGTGGGTGAATAACAAGTCTTTCATCGATGGTCCTATGATCATACAAAATATGTAGAAAAGCATGGGCAAAGACATTAATCTTGATAGTCAATAAATCAAACTATCAATTTTGAGGTAAACTTATGAAAACCTAAGATTCAAAATAACTTTAAGTAATCATTAAAATTTTGATCTTTAGGATTAAAATTCCTACAAATTTAGACTCATTGAAACAACCTAGATTTTGCATGAATAATATCATATTATGAACTTCTAGGGTTTATGGGGGCACTAAAATAGATGTTTTCAATAGTTATGGGTCCTCATTTTAAATTTAATAATGAGGTATGTGTGCTTTAGGGCACAATAGTTGGTGGCACATAAGGGAAAATACCCCTGAGTATTTTGAGAACCCAAATTTCAGCAATGTATTATATCAAATTCAAGCTCTTCCCAAACCAAAATAAAAGACTAAACCTTGAAATAAACTCTTACTTCCTCATGAAACATACTAAACATTTCATTCCTTGGGCTTGAGTGTGTGGTTATTGTGAAATTAATTCCTTATTATCATGAGATTCTTCACCAATTCTTGGATAAACATTGTAGGTTTCATTTTGAACTTCTGATTTTGTAATCAATTAATAAGGGAATCTTGGGCATTGCTCTTTTGCCAATCAAGCATCCATACCCATGATAGAGATACCTTTGATTCCACTCATAAACTTTCTTTAATACCAACCAAGCATCCATATCTCTTGTAGATATTTCTTGAATCACCTATCCTCTATCAATTTGTATGATTTTTTTTGGAACATGGATAAAGGAAGGCTGGGAACCACCATTGACTGGGTTTATGTGTAAGAAAAAATTTATTTGGGTTAATACATCCCTATCAATATGTCTTCAGTTTTATGTTTATTATATCTCATTCATTTTTTAGCATTTAATAGTGTAGTGAGCCTCTGGAGATGAAAATTATTTCTCAAATTTGTATGATTATATTAGATTAAATCCTAAAAGTCCAAAAAAATTATTCAATCCAAGTATAACTTAATTCAATCACAATACATACCTCAATCCTAGATAATCTTATACTATCAAAATACATTCTTATGAGAACCAATTATGTTTATTTATATATCATCTCCTTGATTTTGGCATATCTTTGTACTTTGGTATAGGAAATTGGCCAATCTACTCTATAATTTTAAAGAACTAACCTAGAAAGCATAACAACTAATATACTGAAATCAAAATATAGAAAATAGGGGATCTAATCTATTTCTATTCTAAATATTTACTTAATTTACTGTGATTCATCTTCAATTGGAGAAACCATAAATTATTAATTCAAAAATTATCCATTTAATGGAAAAGAGAGATTGTGACCTTGAAGGTCTTCCAGTCAAAAGGCATTATTACCTAGGATTTCTGATATTTCGTAAGGTCTAATCCATAAATGAGTTAAATTATCATGTTTTCCCTTATTTTTATGTACTTTATCCCATAAAATCATTAGATCTGAGATCTTGAAGGCCTTGATCCTAGATCTTCTGTCAAACCACCATTTGAAAATATCTTGATGTTTGTTGAATCTATGTAGTGTATCAGTTCTTGCATTTTCAAATTAGACTATCTAACGTAGTCTAAATTTAATTATTTCCTCTTCACCCATATAGTCTTACATGAATTTGTGTGTTGGTCTATTCAGGGTAATGGGGAATATTTGTTGTCGTCCATACATCAACATAAAATGTGAAGCCTTGAGATCTTGTTTGTTCTTGGTTTTGTCTAGCCATAGTGCATATTTTAATAATAAATGCCATTATCTTGGTTTGTTTTGTGCTAAATTCTTGATGGCATTAGCCATAGTTTTGTTATTAGACTCTGCTAATCCATTTCCTTAGGGATAGTGGTTCTAAGAGAATTTAATTATGATTTGATTTTCATAGGCCCATTCTGTAAATTCAAAAGATTGAAAAGCTAGACCATTATCATGAACTAAGGAAATGGGGTGCCAAACCTAGTTAATATAGTTTCTTCTAAAACTATGATGACATCAATTACCCTAAAATTCTTTGTTACCATATCTTCTATCCATCTGATACAATAATTAGTAGCTGTAAGGATAAACTTGTGTCCTACCAAAGAGTTTGGGTTTATCACCCCTATAAAATCAAGGCCCAATTTGACAAAAGGACATCCTTTTATGACTATATGTAAAGGCATGGTATCATTTACTTATCTCTTTTTGAACACCTAGTACAGATGGCATAGCTTAATTTGATTATGCACATCTTTAACAATTATGGGCCAGTAGTATCCCATCCTCAAAATCTTATGGGTTGTAGTATTGATAGAGGGATGTCTACTACCAATATTTTATTCTAAATTATCTAGGATATATTTAGCCTCTTATTTTGAAACACATCTTATATATATGTCTCCAGAGTTATTTATATATATAACTCCATTTTATATCATGTAATGAGCTGATTTGTGCTTGAGTGCTCATCTTTTCTCTCTTTTTAGTTTTGGAGGATATGTACCTATGAGTAGGTAATGGATGATCTATGAGTACCATTCTCTACCAGCTACCTAAATTTCATTAATTTATTCAATGCTAATATGGGGATCAGTCTCAGCCATCAACCAAATGATTCCCTAGCCTCTCATCATTTTATCTAGTCTAATCTCAAGGTTAAACTCTTGAAGTTTGGCCATCCACTTTCCTCTTTTTTCACCCAACTCATTCTGGTCAAGCATGAGATTGGTAGTTAGATCTAGGATAATAGAAAATATCTTATTACTCAGTATATAATGCTTTAATTTCTTAATAGATTTGATCAAGTCATATATTTTTCTATAAATCATGAAGTATTTAAACTCTACATCCTTCAGATTGATGCTCATGAAGGCAATGGGATGTTCACTATTTTCCACCTTTTGTCTAAGTATTGTAGAAATAAAATGTTTGGAGGTGAACTATAATGATAAAAATATTTATTAAAATCTAGACTAATTAGAATTAGAGATCGGTCAATTCCAATATTGATGTCCTAAAAATATTTCTTGGCCTTGATTATCCAATTGATCTTGGCATCATGTTTTATCATAGCGTTTAATGGCTTGACAATCTTTTCAAAACTAGAGATAAGTTTCCTTAAAAACTTAAATTTACCAAATAAAGACCTCAGGTATTTCTTAATGTTTGGTAGAGTTAACTTGGAAATATCCTAGACTTTTTCTATATTAATGGAGATTCCTTTCTTGGTAATTATATGACATAGTTAACCCCAAAGATGTTTTCTTTGGGTTCAAAGAGACCCCATATCTTCTGCATCTATCAAATACCTTCTAAAAATGGTCTATGTGATCAACTCTTTCTTTTGAAAAAATAGTAAGGTCATCCATGTATTTGATGATACACTTCCCCAATAATCCTTTAAAGGCAAAATCCATTCCTCTTTGGAAGGTAGCTCCCATGTTAATTAGGTTGAATGACATCCTTTTATATGAAAAATTTCCCCACTCGGTGGTGAAGGAATTCTTTATCCTATCTTTTACTTCAACCAATAATACATTTTATCCTAAGAATCCATCCAAAAAGGTACATCATATGAGATCCACTCACCATTTGAATTACCTCATCCAAGGAGGGTATAAGGTAGTTGTATTTCTCTGAAAATCTATTTAAGTTCTTGAAATCAATGTAGAATCTAATTTCTTTGTTATTCTTTCTAACTAGTAGAAGATTGGATACCTAGGTCAAGTACATAATTTTAAAAACAATTTTGGCATACAGTAGCTTCCATACTTTAGTTTGTATGAAAGGTTATAGAATTGGGTTCACTGGCCTTTATCTTTGCCTAAAAATCTTATGCTTTAGATTCAGAGGAATGGTATGGGTGATCACTTGGGGGTCAAAGATCTTCATGGTCATCATATGTCTATGAAATGACATACTTATACTCAAAAAGAAATCCTTTCAACTTTTGATTTTCACTTGTTGTGAAACATAGACCTACATTCACCAATTAGGGGTGTTGGTCAGTTCTTATATCCTCTCTGATTGAATTAGATTTTATATCTTTAATTTGTTTTTGCTTTTGAGCTTGAGGATACACATATAAAATTAATTCTAAAGATACCATGCCTAAAGGGATTCAATTCTCTTTTAGTTTTATAATACCATCTTCTCCCATGTCTTCAATCTGTATCATCTAGGCTTTAAACACTCCAAAATTATTTAAGAGTTACATAATCTATTGATCATCCTCAAATACTTGGAATTTATCCACATTATTAAGGATATAAGGGCATGAAATATAACTCCATTGATAAATTTTGCATTTTTGACTCCTAAAGTGGTTCCAGATTAATTATTTAGGATGATAATGAATTTGTTATCTCAATCTTCTCTGTTGGGATGGATCTAATGTTGAATGCTTCAAAGGACTCAATTGGGTCCCAAGCTCAGTGTTTATATTTCTTTAGATAAGTAATTTTTCACTAGTATTTGTTTCTAATCTGGTTAAAAACCAATTTATAGTCACTAAATATCTACAACTACTTGACATTATGATTTAAGGTAAACTACAGGCCTAGGATTAGAGATTCATACTTAGCTCAGTTTTTTGTGTAGGGGAACTAATATCTATAAACATTTAGGTACTATTTACCCCCTAGATTTGTGATAGCCACAACAAACCCATAACCTTGTTTTGATCTAGCCTTGTCAAAGTGAAGGATTTATAGCTAAGAAGGTCCTTCAAATTCTTGTTCATGTAACACATGTTCTTATCTGATGGTAAATGTATATACACCTACATGAGAAGACACAAAATCTAATTTATCATTGGTGGCATTATACTCCATAATCATATGATTCATATTTGGCTCATAATCCACTTGTATTTAGTTGAGTATCCTCTTTCACGATAACCACATGTGCAATAAATTGATGGCCATGTACCCATTTAATGTCTTTGACCAATATTGACTATGTAAAAAAATGTATGATTTTGTAATGTATGTGACTAAGATATCGATGATTTTTTTCATGCATGGTTAAGATGCCAAATGAGTGCACATGTTTGTTAATTCACTGACATATGGGATGAAAGATTTATCCAATTGAAGGATGACTCCGTCTAACTTGTCTGGAGTCAGACTCAACTTTTGGTAGATGGTTTTTGGCATCACATTAGCCAATGCTCCAAATTTAACTAAATAGTTGTGTATATTCTTCTTAAAAATTTATATGGTTAATGAGAATAGTGGCACTTATATCTTGTATTTATATACCATGACATTTTCATTTGTAGCCTTTGATTTTTCAAAAGTTTTCCCAATCAGATCCTTAAGTAGAAGTTCTCTTTGGTCAGTTATTTGGGCTAACTCATGTAAGTTGATGTTAGCCTTGATTTTATTCATATCTTCAACAATGTTTTACCCTAATCTATTATGCATTTATATGGTCTACAATTATTCTTATTTCTTTGGAGGAGGTGGATTGTTATTGGCCTCTAAATCTAGAGGTGTAGTGGTAATATTATTCGAAGGCATTGAAGTAGTTATATGCTATTTATTTATCATATTTTAATTATTCCTTTCCTGTTGATATTACTAAAAAACATGGATCTCATGTGTGTTGTCCTCTAGTTCATTATCTTATTCTAGAAAAGGAGAATCATAGGTTTCAAAGACATTAGCAGTGCTTGGATTCCCTAAACCATTAGAGGAGGATGGCTCTACCTAATTTTTAAAACTTCTTATCTATTCATCTCCATCTAAAATATTTATAAAACTTTATAAAATTTGATGTAGTCCAACTCACCATACTACATAGTGTTATGTGTTGACTGAATTTGACTTTTAGTCAAATTGTGTCAACCCCTACATATTGAAACTTTTTTAGAGGTTCCTATATGTCTAAAAGGGTCTCATGTATGTCTAAACACCTTACCCATCCTTGCTCAAGCCTTGGTCTAAGCCTAGTTTCCTTGTACCTATCTAGTCAACCAAAGTCAACTTTGGTCAAGTCTAGTCAACTCTAGTCAAACATGGTCAAAGGCTCAAATTATTTTATAAATGTCCTAATGTGGTAATTTAAATGTTCTAAGGTGCTCCTAAGTCAAAAAATTGTCCTTTACCATGTTTCATATGCAAAAAATGCCATTTGGTCACATTTTTGGCTCATTAAATGACTTGTATGGATTTTCCAAGGAAGCATATTTGTCACCAAGTAAGTTTATAATGCAGAGGAGGTCATAAAATGTTAATAGTAAGTAATAGGTAGTAAATAATTAGTTTCATTCATGAAAATAGTGATATCTCCTTGAAAATAGGCTATTAATGGCACTTGTACAGACTTGGTGAGCTCACCTTCAGGTAAAAATGTGATTAAAGTGTCTCTTACCTAAGGTATTTACCATGCTTAGTTTTTACATAAAAGGTCATAAATTTTAATTTTTGCTTCTGCTCCTCCTTTCTTTCCTTCACAAGCCAAGAAGGGTCAATTTGGAATGCTTATTTCAAGTCGTATAGGTAGAGTTGGGAGGAGTGCTCTTCGGGGTTGAAAGAGGTCTGAGTTAGATTCATTTTCAAGGAAACAAGTTTTAGTTTAATGGATCCTCATTTATGAACCATCCATTGATAAGAATCTAGGCATATTTTTATGCACTCACATCCATAAAGGGTCCCTTTTTGAGCTTATTCCATAATCTTTTACTTTTTTTTTGACAAGTTGGTTATTTTCAAGTGTTCTCAAGGTAGTCTAATACCTCTCCATAAGTTTTTTTAGTATAGGGGAATATAACATTGAGTAGGAGTTTTAGAGAGTGTTTTTAAGATCCCCATGGTGAAAATCAATCCTTGAAATATTGGTAAAGAATATAGGTCTTCGCATGAGGCCCAAATTATACACATTATCCACTTTCTCCTTCTCTATCTACTCTTTTCATCTATAGGTAAGTGATTTCCACATGGAGGAAGGTGTTTTGAAGTTGATTTCAAAGTGTTATTGATGAAGGTTATCTATTTTAGGGCTTATAAATTCATTTGGAGTGTTAGGAAGCTTTTAACAAAAAAATTCTTGCTCATTTTCATCCTTTCTACGTACATACAGTCAAATGCATATCTTCAAGTGTCATTTGCGAAGCTACAGAGGTTTGTATAGAAGTAAATTGATGGGGTTAAATCCCATGATGATTATGAAATAATTTGATACCTTGGGGAGCAAGTTTAATACCCTTGATAGCCAAATATGGTTTTGAGATACATTGCTGAACAAAGAACTTGAATTTGGGAACCTTTTCCTGAGTTGAGAAAATAGAGAGCTCCTTCCTTTAGTGATTTTGATTTAGAAATTCAAGAGGAGATTTGAAGAAAGCTAGTTGTGAACATTTGATATTCATACTATTGGGATAGCCACTTGTAATATAAGGAGAATTTAATATTAAAAGAACATAGTGTTTGAGGTTCTCAAGTCATGCTTTTACACACTAAAAGTATTAAGTGTCATCTACAGGTTTCTAAGCCTAAGAGACTCCTAACACCAAAAACACAACTACAAAGGTTTAGAACCTACACTAGATATATTTTATGGGTAAATAACATATCATGATTCCAAGGAAGATAGGGATAATTTGAAATGCAATTTTGAGATTCCACACTAGCCTACAGACAACCTATGGGTCTCCTTTTCCATACAATTGGCACCTACAGTTGTATGAAGATGAAAGGTCTCTTTGAATAACAACTAAGGGTATAGTTTTGAAAGAATGTGTTGATTAATATGACTAAGGTGACATTAGGGTACCTCATGATCATGGTATAAGGTATAATTAATGGTTTCAAGCCTAATCCACCTACCCTATCCATACATAGGCCTTATAATGTGTGCCTATAGTTAGGGAGGAAAAAGTGAGTTGTGATGTCTTGATGGTGTTTGAAGGGTATTTAAGGTATGAACTAGGCCAAATTCAAATATTTTTACCTCAATATACTTAATTAAGATTCATACACACCATATCTAAGTTTTCTCAGATCTACCCCCACCTATAGGCATGTCTATAGGGTTATCTCAGTCAGCAAGGGTAAATTCATATTTAAAACTAAAAGTACATCAAAAGAAATATGCATTATGGGAAAATTTTATGGTGCATTGATCACCATATAATATTTAAAATTAAGTCTTGAACACTAGCTTTAGGCCTCAAATCATGCAATGTACACCTACGAATGTGATTATGGAGCTAAATACAGTCACAATCAAGGATTGGAAGGTCAGTCTTGAAGTTGTAAGAATGTGAGGAACTTATGAAATTTGGAGAGTTTATCAAATAGCATCAAATTTTATTTTTTATCAAAACAACCTCATGAATATATCATGATGCATCTTGAGCAGACAAGGAGCTTAAACCACACTTATACAGTCTATGGTCTAATACCCTGCACAGATTGTCTTAAAAAGGTCTACCTTGGAAATTAGGGAAGTTAAAGGGTCTAGACTCATCACCAGGAGTTGAATTTTTTTATAAATCATCCTTGGTATTTCAATAAACCCCTCAAATTGTTTATTTTTATGAGATAAATAGGGGAAGTGACCCCTATTTTGTCTCAAATAGGGGCACTTCCCTCGGCTCATAAACTGGTAGTTTTGAGGAAAAGAGAAGAAAGGGTAGACCAAAACAAGAAAATACCCTCCAACATGGTTGGTGAAGTTGGATCATGCATATTAAAAAATGGAAACCTAAGATAGAAGCTTTGAATTCAAATAGGGTACTACATGCAATAAGGTTTGCAGTCAGGGTAGTTAGACAAGGTACAAGCCTAATCCCAAATGAGAGGTCATTTCCAATTTTAACCTTTAGAAAGCATTATAATGTTTTGGATCACACTCATGGTAGTTAAAATTATGTTTTTAAGCCATCTTAGAGGTATATAATGTCAATAAGGAGGTTTTAACTACAAAGTTTGTAACTAGGCCTAGTAGGCCTAATCTAAGCCTAGTACCTAGAGAGGAGTCCTATCACTTTTAGGGCTAGATGACCAATAAAACTTGTTAAAATATGTTTCTAGGATGTTGAAAAAGTTTTTTTAACCATCATATTGTAGATGAATCCATCAAGAAGACATTTTAGGGCTTGAAAATACTCAAACCCTATAGAATGTACAAAAAAGGACACAAATGGCTAACTTGGAATGCTTGGAACTTTCATGAATCCTTGCATGGAACCTCAACGTGTTCAGAGGTATTAGGGAGGGTCCCCAAAAATTAATCAATGGAATTATTTTAATACTTCAATGTGGGATCTTCATGAACAAATGCTAAGACCTAAAACCTCTCTAAAACCCTCATAAACCCCAACTCAAACCTGATCGGAAAGATGAGACAAATGGAGTATCCAAATGGGGAGTAAAAGTGAGGGAGATGATTGGAATTGTAGAGGACTCTCCAGTGCCCTATTACATGTGATTGAGGTGTACCCTACTTGTATGGATGGTGTACAATAGGGCTTTTCTTGACAAAATTATGTGTTTTGTATGTATGGAGAGATTTCAAAAGATGTAATCACATTTAAGATAAATATTAGGAATTTTTTCATATCACCATTCTCATATATTTAGATATATAATCTCTTAAGTGTGTTTTCTATCTTTTTCATCTCAACTAGTCTAGTGAGCAGATAGTGAACACTTAGTGAAATTGGTGAAACTCCAATTAGGAAGCCTTTTGAGGCTTGATTCATGAACTTGATGACTTGGAAACTCTTTATAGGTGTCATTTATCCTTGTTCATGGATCATATTGTATAATTATAATGATTATGAATGACAAGTATGAGAGGTTCATGAGAATGAGTAATTTATAATTATTAGAGATGATTTATCATGGACATAAGATTATGGATGATTAGGGACCATTCCAATACATGTAAGTGATTATCAGTAACCCCTCCTCCTCAAATCAATCATCAGACCTAACCCTATTTAATGATGAGGTAGTTTTGTGAAGGCAAATCATAGGGTAGTTTCATGTGCAAGTAAAAGAACATCTACACCACATATGGAGAATTTTGATGATTTGGGAGACATTTGTCCATATTTTACTTATAAAACCTATCTCATACCTAATTTTATGACTATTATAAATTCTTCTCCTTCCTTGAAAAGTGTCTTAGTGACTCTTTAGATTCCCCTTCTCTCTCCTCTCACAATTGTTATATATTCTAGCCTTTTTGGTTGTTATAGGGATATTTCCCCCTGAGTATGGCAAAGACCTACTCAATTTTTTTCTTGAACTAATAAATAATGTTTTTTTACCTCATTTATGATTTTATCAAGTGCATGTTATGGTTTTTGGTCTTGTACAAGTGTATTATGCTTACCTTGACTTGTTATTGTGACTTAGGAATTTGACACAAGAGAGGATGGTTAGTATGGTGTTAGTTCCAAAATGAAAACAAAGTGAAATAAACACACTAATATTATAACATATCTATTCCTAGACACTAGGGAGAGATTAGTTAAAAAAATAAAATGACAAGCACAACTAAAAATCAAGGAATGAAAACATAAGAATTCCTTTCACCTTCTTTGGATGCTCCAAATGCCTTTGTAATGGTGGCTTACTTAGCTTGTGCTTTAAGAGGTCTTATTCAATGAAGTGTGGCTACCTTCATCTCCTCTTGGAACCTTTGGCTTGTGGCTTGGATTGGCTTGGAATCAATTTGGCATTATAACACTAGTTTCTTGAAGCTTTTAGCACCAATCCTGCATTATAACTTTGCACTAATTAAGCTTAAAAATGATGTTGTGAGGCCTCCTATTTATAATTTTTTTGATTTGATTAGAATTAACCTCAACCATCCATCTCAAGATTGAGATGTATGGTTGAGGATTAATTCAATTTTTGGAATTAAGTTTGTAATTATCCTCATTATGACATTGGAAAAAGAGGAAATTAAGAGGCATGGAGGGTATCATGGAAGGCATTGATGAGGCATGGGAGGCATGAATCTTGATATTTGTGGAATTTATGGCCTAGGAATGTCTTCCCAAAAAATGAGGTCACTTGATTATGTAGATATTTAATATTCACTTCAAAAAATAAGTATTCAACAAGTTTCAATGGAATTTTTGATTAGGCCTTGATTTGGGTTAATTAGCTCTTAGGCATGATTAAGCATATTATGCACAAATTACCCAAATTGATCATAATTCCTTATTATTAATCCTAAATTTGACTAGATTTGAATTGGAAGTCCACATCAGAAGCGTTGGATGCATATTCCTATTTAGAATATTTCCAACAACAAATAACAAAGGCACAAGTCTTGTGTAAAAGATTTGATGGGAAAGACCAGTCCAGAGCACTCAGGTGCAAGTTTGGCATTTTGATTCAAAATGGGCTGATCAAATTTAATTGTCCCATAAATTACATTTCCCCATTTAGGGATACCTTGGCCAAAATTGGCATTTGAATATGTCATTTTCTATGTTTTAGTATTTTTAGGCCAAATTGTGCATTTTAGATGGAAACTAGATAAAAGCCTAATTGGAGGTTATTGGTGGCCAATTTTAGGTGTCTATAGTTTGCCCCTATTTGAAAAAGCATTGCAAGATATAATCACAATAAAATTTTCTCAAATAATGAAAAGGTCTTGCATGCCTACAATTGCAATGATGATATAATAATTGTATGATGCCCCCTCGAGGAAATGTTTGGCACAAGTGGATCGGCAAATAGTCCCTCAAAAATAAAGAAGAAAAATGAGGGGAACAAAGAAAGAAACGATGATGGGGTTAAAACACAATGATAGTGAAAAATTAGTCAAAATCATTGAGAATGCAAGTGGGATAGTGTACAATGGTTTGCCCAAAGGTAGTTATAAGAATTGTACCCTCATAGTGGCAACATGGTATGCTAACATAATGATTTGCCCAAAGGTAGTTATAATCATTAAGAAGATGGAGCTGCCCCAATTAGGATAGATAAAAAAGATAACAACATTCCCCTATATAGGTATAAAAATTAATGTGGTGACACCACAATTATTTTCCCAAAGGTAGTTATAATCATTGAGAAATGCAGGTGGGATGGTGTGCAATGATTTGCCCATAAGTGGTTATAATCATTAGACCCTGATTATGGAAAACATGATAAACATGGATGAAGATGATAACATAAGAGGGTAATGATGAATTGGAACAACCTACTAGTAGGGAGATGCTCATCCGAACTAATAAAGGTTAGAATTCTTTCATAGTTAATTACTCTATTTGGGATATGATTGGGAGTGAAATTGAGATGTCAGTGTTGAAGAGATGCTACCATTGCTAAGTAGACTTCTTGAAGCTAAGGTTTGTTTTAGCATGTGATGGTAGGATTTATGATAAAAAACCATAAAGACTTGGCCAAAATATGCATGAGGACTGACTCCTATAATCCAATACTCAATAGAAAACACTGCACCAATGATAAAAACCATGATGACAATGTAAACCTATGAATATAGATAGATTCAAATGTAGGTGTGGGAAAGGAACCACTCTATGAACACACATAAATTGAATCAAGGCATAGTGCTGAAAGAAAATAAATAGATATACAAACAAACAAACAAATAAAAGTAAAAACAAACAAACAAATAATGCAATAAAAACCCTACTAACATTGCCCCTAAAAAATAGGTGATAACTTAACAAACAAACTAAATGGAGGAATAAAATAAAAGGAAGGGGGTGGCCAAGTTGTCTCCATATGCACTAGGCAAGTGGAGGCTACCTACATAGTTCCATGGATGTAATATCCAATAAAAAAACTTCAAGCCAAATGTAGTTCTCCCAAGGAATGGGAAGAATGTGATAACTGATGAAAACAAAAAGAATGGATGTGATAGAAGAATATAAATGGTCTTGTAAAATGTCAAGTGCATGAGAGAAAATTCCAAAAAGGATGGGCAAACTAAATGACAAATGAATTGCTTGTAACTTAGTAAAGGTTTTCATAATCCTTAAGGCAAAGAAGTGGTCAATGTTTTTGTTCTTTTCTAATTATTTTTTGGAATTGTTTGGAGTTTCTCAACTCAATCGAGAATGATGAGACATTAAATGGTTCAAGATCACAAAATGGAAAGAGTGTTCAAACTTAGGTTGCTCTCAAAATGACAAGAGTGTGGCTTAGGTTGCTCACAAAATGGTAAGAGCGTGGCTTAGGTTACTCACAAAATAGTGAGAATGTGGAAAAGGGTGACTGAGATGACCTCAATAAGTATTGAGCATTGCCTACATAGTCCCAGAATAGGACCTCAAGTCACTATAGTTTTTCTCCTATAATGGAGGAATTTGACTAGTGCAGTAGCCAATTCAAATAAAATAGGCACAGTTGGCAAAATAACATAGTATGGCATAGAAAGTGGCAAGTTGGTACGTCAAGGCTTAGTATTGCCCCTAGTTTCCCATAAGAGGTTATAACTAGGACACAATAGCATATATCAATGGTACTAATTTTCCCAAAGGTAGTTATAATTAGCAACAAGAATGGTGGTAAGAAAGAATAACAAATAAAGGATGTAACCACCGAAACTTCTATCATACTATCCCAAAATACAATCTCTGTCTGAAGCTCTTAAACCAACTAATAAACTAATTAGATACCTTGATTCTAAAACTATGTGATGAATGACAAACACTAAGGTCAAATTGGCTAGGTTTTAGAACACACTGACTCGATAGGTTGGAAACAAAAAGTGGATATGGTAAAGAGGATGGATAAGAATGGTATGTGTATAAAGAGGAATAGTGACAAAAAGGCATAACTAAAATGGTCCTTATAGATAGTACACCTTAGAATTCAAGCATAGTACCACTTGAGATGAATAATATTCATTGGCTCTAGAAGTTCATCACTATCTAATATGGCAAGCATGTATGCTCCTAATCCATAATCTATAGTGATGAGGAAAGGCCCTATCTAGTTTCATTTGAATTTCCCTTTATGTTTCTTCTCAGCCATGGTATTCTTTTGGTTTTATTTAATAATGAGATTGCCAAGTTCAAATGTTCTATACTTTACACGCTAATTATAGTGGCCTTTGAGTTGATTCTGGTATGCTTAAAGATTTTTGAGTGTGGCTGTGCATTTCTCATCTAGTAGGTCTAGATCTTATAGGTGAGTTACTTGATAGTCATGATCATCTAGGACATGCTTGAAAGAGATGCATAGTGAAGGCAATTTGACCTCAATGGGAAGGATGGATTCAATACCATAAACAAGTGAGTATGGGGTGGCTCCTATGGGGGTATGATGATTGGTATGGTATGCCCAAAGGGTAGGGAATATCTGAAGGTGTCAATCATGACTGACATCATTGACAGTCTTTTTAAGAATGTTGATAATGGTTTTGTTAGATGCCTTAGCCTGGCCATTACATTGAGGGTAATATGCTATAGAAAAATGTTGGGTGATGTTTTATTTAGTACATAACTAGTCCACATATTTATTCTTGAATGATCCTCCATTATTAGATATAATATCAAAGGGGATACCATAGTGGAAAATGAGGTGGTTGAAGATGAATTTGGAAATTTTATTTCTAGTCATGTAAGGGGTATAGATTCAACCCACTTAGTGAAATATTCAGTGGCAGTAAGGATATGCTTATGGCTATCAAATGAAGTGGGGTTAATCTTCCCAATGATGTCAAGTCCCTATGTAAAAAATGGCCATGGTGTCAAAATTGGTTTTAGAGTTTTTGTTGGGGTGTGAATCAAATTAGCATGCCATTGACATTTGTCACATTTATTTAAATATGTAGTGGAATTTGCATCCATTGTGGGCCAATAATAAATAGTACATAAGAGCTTTCTAGATAAGACTGCCCTGCTAGAATGGGATCCACATACTCCTTCATGAAATTCTCTTAATGCTAATGTAGACTCTATCGAAGTTGAAAAGTGAAGTAGAGTTCCATCAAAACTATGACAATAAAGAGTGGATACAAGTAAAGTATAATGAGTAGAATAATGAATAAAGGCTTTGGTTTGTTTTTAAGATAGGTTAGGTGGTATAACTTGGTCATGAAGGTAGTTGTAAAGGTCTGAGTACTAGATAGAATTAGGACCAAATATATCACAAATCATGGAAATGATTAAAGGTTCATGAGCTGGTGTTAACAAATTTTTAATGAAGAACTGATATTCTTTAGCTTTATCTATTTTTCAAATCAAAGAGCCAATAGTAGCCATGGCATAAAAATTTCTATTACTAGCCCTTGATATATGCTTAAAAATAAATGCTGGTAATTTTATTTTTAAGAGTGTCAACCATGGCTTTATATTGAACTAGCTTGTCATCATTGGTCTAAAAATGATATGTGACTTGATTGATGATTAACAAAGAATCACCATAAACTTGAAGATGAAATATATTATAATGCACTTCTTGTCAAAGTCCTACAATTAGTGCTTCATACTTGGCCATGTTGTTTGTACAAGGAAATCTGATTCTAAATGATTTAGGGATTAGATCCCCTTGTGTTATAACAAACAATAGGCCTACCCCTAATCCATGCATAGTGAAAGATCCATCAAAATATAGCTTTTAGGGATACTCCTTAAGCAACAGTGCCCCCAAAGCATAATCGGTTGCTGATAGGTATAACAAGAATAGCTTTCCTAGCATAGGAGGTAATAAAACAAGTAGATTAACAAGATAGTCCTTCAGTTGTTGAAAAGCTATTTGGTAGTGATCATCCTATTGAAATGCCACTCCTTTATTCAAAAGATGTGTAAATGGATGGCACTTGTCTACTAACTGAGAGATGAAGTGTCAGATGGACTAGATCTTACCCTATAAACTATGAAGTTATTTCAAATTGGTTGGTGACATCATCTTAGTTATAACATGGACTTTAGTTGGATCAACTTCAATACCTCTATGAGACACGATGAAGCCTAGTAATTTGCTTGAAGTTACACCAAACACACATTTCTTTGGATTTATTCTAACTTTGTACTCTCATAATCTTTCAATTATCTTATGTAGCACTTTTAGATGGTTAGCTCTTGTATTAGATTTTCTTAATATGTCATCAACATAGTCTTCAACAATATTATGCATCATATCATGGAATATGATAGTCATGGCCCTTTGATATATAGCTCCCATATTATTAACACCAAATGACATCACTTGATAACAAAATGTTCCCCATGGAGTGGTGAATGTTATTTTATGCTAATCTTTTGGTGCTATTCTGATCTGTTTGTATCCTGAAAACCCATCCATGAGTGAAAGCATTTCATAACCTACCATGGAATTTATAATCATGTCAATATTAGGAAAGGTAAAATCATCTTTAGTATAAGCTTTGTTGATGTCCCAAAAATTAGTACAAATTTTGATTCCTTCAAGCTTTTTGCTAATAGATACAACATTAGAGTTCCATTTAGAGTAGTCAATGGATCAAATACATCCTACTTCTAAGAGTTTTTCCAACTCTTTATTTTCTAATATAGAAATGCAAGGATGCATCTTATGGAGATTTTGTTTTAATGATTTGGCATCAAGATTAACCATAAGGTGGTGCAAAACCAAGGTGGGGTCTAATCTTGGCATGTTAGAATAGGCCATGCAAATATATCCACAAACTCTTTCAATAGAGATGTAAAGATGTCAAATTCCTCCTCAATGAGAGATGCTCCTAATTTTATCCATTTTAGGTTTGATGGAGTCTTGATATTTACCTCCATTGTATCTTTAACTATAAGGGTTGAACTGTCTTCTAGGATAATAGGTAGTGAATTGAATTGTTGGACTATGTCAAGGTCCTCTATTAGGACTTACTCTTTAACCTCTCTTAGGCATGATGAATTTGAGTCTCTTAATGGGAGATTTGGCCATGTAACAAAAATAGTCAAAAATTCTTTAAAAATTTGATCAAATACTTATTTTTGCTCAAAATTGAACTCAGATCTGTAGGCAAGTTTGTTGTTGGTGGTCTCCTAGTCTAAATTCAAAGAAGAATGAACACCCCCAACTACTGGTGCCTAAAATAGGTTTTCACCACTAGACTGGCCTTTATCTTTACTTTTTCCCTAGTTAGAAAGTGCCTCAAAGATGTTTTCACTTTGATACCTCAATGTTTTACTTATTTATTTTTGGCTAAGGGTGTTCACTTGCTCTCCAAAATAGGCTACAGGATCTAATGTCATTGAGAATCCTGATTTGTGATCTCCCAATGGAACATTGTCTCTAAGGCCTAAGAAAATCATAGAATGCCTCATCATTCTAGAACTCATCAATTGGTAGACTAGATTGTTATTGGTCCTAATCTATCATTTGGGGATAATAAAATGGTAATGAATTGTGATGAATAGCTTGGGTAAGGGTAAAAATGGTATTTTTATCAAACAAGTTGGTTTTAGCTAGGTTATCAAAGGTAAGGCTATGATTAGACTTTGCTTCACTATCAGCATCATCATCACTAGTCACTAGTGATGGAATTTAAATAAGATATGTGGGGTCACCCCCAGGTGGTTTAACTCTAGGTCCATAAGGTCTTTCATACTTAGTCATGGAAATTGGCTTGATATTTCCTTGTTGATTCAGTATGAGGCCTCTTCCTTCATAATTGTGATGCTCCATGATCCTATTAGGAATGGGATACTTTAAATTTTTATGACAATTAGCTTTGTCATCATTATATAACCATGACTCATCCCTTTCAAGAGGGTCATGTCTTAGGCTAGATGTTGGTATAAATGTGGTAGGTCCCTTATCTTTATTCTTTCATTGCTAATGCATATGTGAGATGACCTTAAGTTGTAGAAAGGTTTTCAAATTCTAAGGAAGATTGGGAATGTAAAATGTGTCATGGGTCACATATTCTCCTAGTCCATTATCTAAAATGGTGAAATGATTAGAAGTTTTAGGAGGTGGTATGTGGGAAAGGGAATCTAAGGTATTATGATCTATGCAATTATTTGGTGAAAGATCAATAAATACAGCTTTTCCTTTATCTTTCTTAGAATTGGGATTCATACCATACTAATAACTATATCTTTAAAACTCAGCCCCAAGATGCTTTCAATGTTCATATGGGTGTAAATCTCTTGGAATACTCACCTCCATCTTTGAGTGGGAAAACTTGATGCATTGGTGAAGTGTTGATGGGACTACACAAATCTCATGTAACCAAGGCCTACCTAGAAGCATTTTGTATGATAACTCAAGATCTAACACATGGCAAAGATTATCATGGGTCAAAGTCCCAATGATAACTGGAAAACTAATGGTTCCCTATGATTCTCTTTCTTGATTATCATAATCTTTGATAGTTATTATTTTTGGCTAAAGATCTGTCATCATGTACCCAAGAATCTTGATGAGATTAAGGAACACTATTCTGAGGATAGATCCATTATCGATAAGGACACTTTTCACTTTATTCCATCTGATATAAACTTCTATGTATAATGGGTTACTATGGAGCAGGCTAAGGGAAGACATATTGCTTTGGTTGAATGTGACTTATTGGGATGGAGCTAAGTGTCCAACCAAAGCTTGAAATTTATCAGGGGATATGTCACTAGCAATAGTGGATTGGTTCAAAAACTCATTCAAGATGTTCTTATGGAATATTGACATTTGTAGCAAATCTAAAATAGAAATTTTTGTTGGTGTCTTTTGAAATTGGTCCACAATATCAAACTTCTTGTCTTGGTCAAGAGTGAATGGTTGGATGATAGGCAAAATGGTGAATGGTTATGGGCCTGGGATAGTAATCTTTGACCTTTGAGTTGTGATTGCATAGTCAGGATTAAATACTAGACTATTATTACTAACTAATTTTAGGAATGGTGTGGGACCAAATAGGACAAGTCTCAGTTATTAGTCCACTTGCATATGGTCACGTGCCAAGAATGAGTTATCAGTATAAGATCCAAAAAAGGAAGTACTAGTTTGTTGGTTTGCCTGTATGCACTCCCAAGTCAAAGAAGGATTATCCATGTGATTTAGCTAAATATTTTTGATTAGCAATGGTCTAGGCTGATTAGTGCTTGGTCTAGGATTAATGGAGATGGTATTAATGCTACCCCCTATAATATGACCTACAACCCTATTGTATTCATGTGAAACTACATGGTAGGTTTATTGGTTATTACCATTCTAACCTTGTTTTTGTCCATTATTTTGTCATTATGGATTCTACTACTAATTTTGTTGATTTTATTAGTTTGGCCTTTGATTTTGATACTGTTGATTTTACTTTTGCACTAGCCATTATTGTTGTTGTTGATTTTTCTACTATTATTGATTGTTATGTTAAGGAAAGGGGTTTTGATAGATCCCAAGAGTTTGATTTGAAGTAGAAGTGCCACTATCTAATTTTATCTCCCCATTTTCCAACATATTTTTAATTAAATGCTTGATTTGGATACATCTTCACAGATTATGCCCATTGACCTGATTATAGTCACAAAATTCTTTTTCATGGTACCAATCAAGGTAAGGAATGCCTTGTAGATAATGCTTTGGTATGGGATAACTAATTAGATTAGCAGTAGTAACCTTGAAAAATATAGACTCAATAGGTTCTCCTAGGTCACTAAAGACACAACATGTAGGGATGGTTCTTTTAGGAGGAGGGGTTTGCAATGGTAAAGGCTACTATATTTGTTGTGTAGGTCTTAGTTATTGCACTTGTAGCATTGGTTAGATAGGTTTATAGGTAGGAGTAAGCTAAAAAGGTGGTGCAGATGATGTCTACATAGTTTAGACATGATGAGATTCAGTCACTCCCTTTCCCACAACATTCTTATTTTAGTTTAATTGCTTTAGTCTTTCATGATTATTGGCTTGTGCTGATTGTGATGCTTGCACTTGGATGGGATGTTGGTCATTTCCATTATTTTTTCCTTGATTTTGATTAGTTTAATTAAGCTTGATGACCCCTTTATTGATGAGCATTCACTTGATCAACAAACATTTATCAATGATCTCTTTGAATGTAGGTGCATATTGCAGTTCCAGATGATAGGCTATCTCACTATGCAAATTTTTAGTAAACACAATAGCTAATAGTTTATCTAGTATACTATGGATGAAATAGATTTTAAGGGCTCTCCATCACTATAAATAACTTGCAAAACTCTCCCTAGCTTTTTGCTTTACTTGTGTTGGGTCTACTAATGAAATCTCATGCTCAAGATTATAAGAAAAGTGATGTACAAATTTATCAAAAAGATCATCAAAGTTTGTTACTAAATTCTTGAGAAACTTAAAAAACCACTCCAAAGCTTGTCCAGCCAAGCTCATTGGAAACAACAGCAAGAGGTATATGTCACTATATGCCACTGGTTGACATATAATAAAAAATTTGGTCAAATGGGCCTTAGGGTCACCTTTCCCTTTATACTTATCAAATTTGGGTGGTTTATATCCTAGAGGAAATGGTATCTATAAATACTCTATATTGAATGGATATGAACATACGCCATCCAATTTAAACTTTTTAGTTTTCTTCCCCACTTGAATAGCAATAATTTCATCCTTCATCTATTATAATTCTTGGGATAGGAAACTGGAAGGGATATTGGTTTGAGGGAGAATATTAGTTTTGATAGATGGTTTGGAGTTCACAAGTAGGACACTTTGACTAGGGTATGATAGAGACACCTGTTAGGGTACATTAGATTGGTTGGGGACACATTTGGCTATGTGATATTCTAGTTTGGGTTGATGATAAAGGTTTGACTTGGAGGATTTTGTGGTTGGGATTAAGGGATATAACTATACTGGGCCTACTGTGGTTGAAAAGGGACATGCTACCAACTAATTGAACCTTGTTGTTGAGTAGGAACTTGTGGACCAAGACCTTATCTTTGAATTTGTGGCATATTTTGAACCAATGGTTGTCTAGTAAGTACTTGAGAAACATGGGGACCTCCTTGTTACACAAATCCCTATGAAGAAGTCAAAGCATGTTACAGATTTGGCATCTATCACTGACCAAAATTTGTACATTGTTGGCTAGTCATTGCTTGGTTTTAGACTGGCATATTATTTTGTGACTGAAGAGGTATGTTTGTCATTACTTGGTGAGGTAGAATATTAGTTTCCCCTAGTTGAGGTGGCAATGTACTCATCCTCTATTACATTGATATACTAGATTATGTCTATTGTTGTGGAATACCACTCACTACTTGTTGAGGGGGAATATGATTCATCATATTCTATCATTGAGGCATAACATTAGCCATTATTTGATTGTCTAATCCTATAAGTTATACACTTGAGTAAATGGTTGGTTGAGGTTGGGGTATAGAAAATTTTATTCCTTGGTATGATGATCTGCTCATGAGACTAACTATAGGCACATGTTATTGGCTAATTATTTATGCATTATTACCACTTTGATCAAGATTGGATGTTGTTTACACATTATTTACTATGTTTGGCTCACTATTCAGTGTAGAAGCTGAAGACACTTCTTCAATAACTGGCATATCTTTCAAGTTATCTATTGAAGTGGTTTGTAAAAATGGGTTAGAACTCAGATTCTCTTATCCAGTCAATTCCATCAATACCCCTATTAAAGGAACTAGGTCAATGAGATGCTTACTTACCATGTTCACCTGATTGAAATCACATGCTAAATTTAGGTAGGTTTGGTATGTTATTTGCATTTGGCTAAAGTGATCGTCCATGATGTTTTTGCTTGGATTGCATATATTGGGGTCTTGGTACATTGTTTGGACTAGAGCTATAGGATTGCTAGAAGAATCTTGTTGATTGTAAATGATATTGTGGGGAACTCTTACTAGACTTGATAGATTTTGATGGGGAAAGTCTGCTAGAAAATTAGCCCCTACTTCTATGGCCCTAACTAAAATCTCCTCTTTGTTCTCTAACAAATGCCACTCAAACAAAAATGGATCATACATGGAAGCTAAATTAGTAAAATATGGTTGTTGAAGTACTAGCTCATCCACCATGGGTATTATAGCTAAGTATTGCATGGTTTGTTCTTGGTCCTATTCTATTTAAGATGGTACGTTAACCAAATAGTTAGCTAATGGATCTTGGCTTTGTGCCCCTGATTGAGTATTATAAGAAGGATAAGAATCCATCTCATAAGCAATGTTATCTGCATAGGGGTCTTGCACCATTTCTTCCTATGTAACTACATTACTAATCCCTAGATTGTATATGAGTCCACTACAAGTCTAGGAATACATGTTTGGATCCATAATCAATGCTTGGTGATAAAAGTTTAAAGAGTTATACAAACTCAAAAAAGGATAGAATCTAAAACAAATTGATGCCTTCAACTTGGTCTAAATTCATCAAAAGGATCAAAAGGTTTATGCAAATATTTTTGAGGAAACAAGATAGAGTGAAGTGTCTAATGTTTCACTATTCACACAAAGGTAAGCAAGTAAAAGGATTGAAAAATTGAAATTCCAAACTCTAAGGTTGAAGTGTTTCAAATCAATCTAATCTAGGAAATTAAAAGTTGCTAGGTCTTTTGGCCAAATGTGGCATCAAAAGCTAGGCTTAAATAAGGCATGTGCTAGGACTTTTGGCTAAACGGTGTCAATAGACTTTAAAAATAGATGAAAGTTTTAATCTAATGGATTTGAAACACTTATAACAAATACTAGGCATTCGATTCTTGGACATGAACTTGATCAACTAGGTATAAGGTATGAAACAAAAGGCACTTTAGCAATAGATTATTTTATTGTAAATAATGGTATAAAACTTGGTTCTTTTTGACAAACAAGCTAGACAAAGGTGAATAGTGTAACTGTGCTTTAGATAAAGGATCAAAAGTACACTTGGATTGATATAAATATGTAGGAACAAATTTGGAATTCTATGTAAGAGGATCCATGAAATAAAGTTTTAAATTATTTGGGAAATGTAACGATGCTATACTACCCAAAAGGTGTGATAAAGAAGTTTGTTTCAAAGACTCTTTATGGCAAAGACATTTTTCCATAATTTTGACAGCATAACACTACTTTTCTTAACTCAAAATGTTGTGGTACATAGACTTAAAGTGCAAGTGTTTAGCACAAAATGGCTTACGTCTATCAAGTGATGATAATGATTATGAGTCTAAAATTGCCTTCAACCTAAATTAGAAATTAAACCTAATTCTCTCAAGTTTAGTGAAAATGGCATCCCACTTAACACATCAACCTGATGAACTTGTAAAGGTGTAATTTTGAATTTAAATTATAATTGAAGGACTTAAACAACTTTGGTAAAGGTCTACACTCAATTGGGTAGCATAACTATGCCAAAGTGGATGATATGAATCTGAAGCTTTTGATGAACTTTGAACAAGGCAAATGGATGATCTCACACAGGCAGCATAATGCCTCTTTGTTCAAAGGAAAATTTGGAGTATGTGTTAAGTTTGGATTATGTATTTACACCAAGTTTTGACTCCAAACAATACTTTAAACTAGGACAAGATCAACTAATTATTGCCCTTAGATCCTAAACTAATAAGGTTGTTTGGTACTATTGTAATCTGTCAATATACATCATTTGAGAGGATTTTAAGTGTTCACCCAAATGTAAATACACACTATATAGTAGGGTTTTTACACCCCCCCTTCTATAAAATTATAGTACTGTGATATGGACCTTGAGGCACACCTTGCACCAATAATTCTTGCATGGTAAGTGGGGATTTATCTAAATTCTAACAAGTTTTTGAATGATCTAGGGGAATTAATTACACAATGACTTTCATGCCAAACAATGTAAAATAAAAACATGGATTTTGGGTTTGTATCACTCAGCTTGTTGTAAAAAGGTCTAGTCTTTTTTTCAACCACTACATATTGTTGTTTGCTCAGTGTAGTGCAATGTCCAAAGTGCCACTACGTCCTATGTGTAACTCCAAAGGAGTAAAATGAAGTTAATGTCAGGAGATGAAACCCTGGATCAAAGCTTCCCTAAATAACTTGTGGGAGGTGATGAAGTCCCCCTCACAAGCCAAGATGCATAAACAAATAAAGCATAAAAGTAGAAAAACTTTAGGGTTTCTTTCAAGGTCACCCAAAATTTGATGAGTTTTTGGGGAGTGCTTTAGATTAATTTCTTTCTAAGACTTGGACTAGGCTACTTTCAATAGGAATGGTGCTTTTGATTCTAAGGGTTCCCTATAGGGGATAAATGGAAGATCATACACATAACACCCCTCTTTTTTCCAAGCAAGTTTTGATTTAAACAACTATTGCAAACAAGAAACTTTCAGAAATATGAGTTCATTTTTAAGCACCAAATTCTAAAGATTGAGTGGTTTCCATTTGACCCCTTGGTCTTAGTTTTAACTTTGAAAACTAATGTTAGAAACACTTATTTGACACCTTGGTCTTAGTGGAGTAAATTTATTTTGATCATGATGAAATATTTATCAATAATCCATATGACTTTGAGGTCTACACTTGAATGAACAAACATAAAATGTTAATGGTGGTTGCATAAAATATCAAGTATAACCCTTTTATTACCAAAGAGGAAGAAAAAAAATTTGTAGAGGAGGTGAATGGGTTCACAAGTTTTCAATGTCCCCATCCATAGGCTCAATAATTCCTAGAATAATATCATCCTCCCTCTCCTTAATAGGAAGAATCTATCTCATTGGAATAATATTCCACTCAAATGGAGATATATCCCTAAATTAGGAATAATATTCTTAAGGTAATTTTAAAGCCTCAACTAGTGGCTACAATGTAACCCTCTACAACAAATGTAAGAGCATTACTTCCTTTAGGTGGGAAAGTAGGAGTATTTTATTTAACACCTTTACCTCCTTTGAATAAATTTTAACAAGTAAGCCTACCTAAATTTTTATATATTCATTTTGTGACAATTCCATCCATAATAGCACCCCCATCACCTCCAACTTCCCCACTAGTGTCAGCTATATTTTCAGTGTCTCCACCTCCATCTACTATGGATATCCCATCTATTCTAACTTCTATCACTTATTCCATTTCCACTTCACTCCCACCTATTTCAAATGGTTCATTTGTATCCACTATTAAAGCCCCATCATCTTCCATTCCACCCATTTCTACTTACCATAGGAAGCCCATAAATCCTCTAATCTCTCCTATGATTTCCCAATAAGAGGAAAGACACACAAGGGGTTTATTCATTAATTAAGGTCCTCTTTATGAGGAATTATAGGAAGAAAATGTGAATAAGAAATTTCAATAGTAGATTACACTAGTGATAAGGAAGAGGAATAAATATAAACTATGGAGGAAAAAGAACAAAGGGTCAAAATTAAGACAATTGAAATAATAGAGGATACTGAGTCTGAAGAATCTAGGCATCAAATTTCTAGTTAATTTGATTCTTTACTTATTTCAAACAAAACTTTAATAACAAATAGACCCTAAGCCCCTATAACAAGGGTTCATTTTTTATAATTGGTGTCTATTTACATTTTTGATACCCAAATACCACCTTCACCCTCAAGGCCATCTACCCAATTAGGCATGTCCATTCCTCAGCCCACCCAAGCCAAATCTTCCATTATGTCAATATTAAAGACCCCAAGATAGACAAAATATGTGGTAAATAATACACCCCAGAGGGATATCTTGGGATGGAATAGGGTCAATCTACCACCTTTTCAAATGCCTATATAAATAAGTGTTTTAATGCTTCAACCAAGATCTATTCTACCTCTATAGAGACCATTCAACCTAAGAAACAAGGAGAACTCATTGTACCTTATCAGTCAAATAGTCCAAAGAGTAAAAAAAGGATAGAATGGACTTAATCTTCATAGAGTTTCCAAAAATAAATACATGCTTTGGTAAGCAAATTGACATTATATAGAGGGTGAGGAAAATAAGTGTTGTGGATACAAAAGGGGAGGAATTAATACTAGAGCAAAGGGAAAACTTATTCTCCTTGGAAAAAAAACACAAAATTAACCCCAATATCTTTGATGAGTATGAAGAGGACTGTTGTGCTTTCATAAACTCAATTGGGGAATCCATGAAAGATATGTACAAGATATAGGACCAAGTGACACAAAGGCTTAAATAAAGGTAAATCATTTAGGTTCTAAGAGAAATAGTAGATAATGTCTAAAGTAAAGCAAGTAAATTATATAATATCCTCAACATGAGTCACTTATGTAAGTTACATTTGAATTATTACCTAAATCACTACCAAAATAAAAAATCATATAGCTTGAAATGATTACATCTAGATTTAAATTACCTACTCATCTACAAACTAATGTAGTCTTATCATAACTACTTACACATATACAAGATAAAACATCTATCAAGGGTCGAACCATATGAAACAACATTTAGAATAAGAAAATTTTCTATTTTATAAGCAGATATTATAGATATAATAGTTATTTGTGATGATAATGATTACCATATTAGCAATAATGATTCTAGCTACCATGTGACTTAGGATTATACTAATGATGATACTAGTGATGATGATACAATAGCATTCTTACATTCATGGTCCTTGAGACATATATATTTTAACTATGAAGATAATATGGAATATTTATATGCATAATATGGTCACATAGATGATTATATGATGGTTTTATCAATTAAAAAACTTTATATATATATATATATATATATGTATATATATATATATATGTATGTATGTGTATATATATATATATATATATATATGTATATATATATATATGTATATATATATATATATGTATATATATATATATGTATATATATATATGTATATATATATATATGTATATATATATATATATATATATGTATGTATATACACATACATACACACACACACACACACACACACACACACACACACACACACACACACACACACACACACACACACACACACACACACACACACACACACACACACACACACACACACACACACACACACACACACACACACACACACACACACACACACACACACACACACACACAATTTGGTGTATGTCCTCTCTCTTTCTCTTTCTCTCTTCATGTATGTATTTTTGGTTCATCATGTTTTATTCTAACATTATATCTTATTTTTATTATCTCTTGAGAATTTTTTTACTTCTATATTTTTTTGATTTTTTGATTTATCTTTTATAAATTTTGAAGTTACCTTTATCTTTCATTTTTTTTTTTTTGATATTTTCATTATTATATCTACGATATAATCAAAAGGATTTAGATGTTACAACCATTATTATTAAAGGATATTATGGTTTTAATCAGACACCTTTCAAGGGTATCACATTGGCTATCATCATAGGTCCTAAGACATAGTTTTGTATGGTTCCATTTCTTGTTAGATAATGAGGCATAAGATGTATAACATGGACACACTTGAATTAATAAAATATGTAAGCAATATTATCCACATTACATCAATGTCTAATTTTTTTGCACGATATTAAATTGATTAACATTTGAGGCACTCATTATTAGTCACACATACAAATTCAACATGAGGTAAGGTTTATCAGTCAACATTGATTACATATCTCATGTGATTCGATATAATAATATATTATTTATATCCTAGTTTTTTTATTTCTTCTATTTTTCATATATCTGTCTAGTGATTTCTATCTCCAGTGTCATTTATGGATTTTGGATTTTTATTCTTCCTTCTATATTTTCATTACTATTATCCCTTTATTTGATTATTACTTATTGAATAAAAACCTTAATACACCTAAAACTTTCCTCCTATATTTGGAGGGAATCTCCTATAAATTAAAAATGTATAAAGAGTAAGAATAGTCACATTATGTGTGTCCCTCACCAAAAAACTTAGAAGACTGATCAAATCATCCAAAGATAATATGGAACCAAATCTTAGAAATGGAGTGTATAAAATTTATTATTCTTGTGGGATGTCATAAATTGGATAAATAAGGAACTCTATCAACATTAGGGTTAATGAACATATAATAGATATTAACAAAGAAATATTTTTGAAGTTTGATTTGTCAAAACACTCTTCAAGACCTGTCATCATATTTATACTAAGAATAACAAGGTCTTAGACATAAAATACCACTACCTTAAGCATCACCCAAGATAATCAATTAAAATTTGTAAATATGATAACAACCTAAATAGGGATGTAGGCCTATAACTAAATCCTTTTTGGGATCCAATCATTAATTTAATAAAAAATGATCACATTTCTCTGAGTTTTTCCTATGTTCATATGGTTCCTTTTATTTATTCATATCATTGTTTATATTTAATACCTAAGTTTTGTTCTTTACATCATTCTCTCTCTTTATTTTTGCTTCATTGTCTTAATTTCCTATTTTATCTCTCAAAATTTTATTTAATCTTCTGCATTAATAAATATTTAATATCTTGCTTCTTTTTCTATAATTTCATATTAAACTTTAATTTAAATTCCCCTTAAAAAAATTAATTTTTGTATTTGTATTTCTCTCATAGGGAAATTTTTTTATGCTTATTAACATCATCATATTAAATATAGTCAATTTTTAACCCCCATATACTTAATTATTTATATTTCTTAAATAATTTACCTGTTTAATTTATTTGTTCCAACTACCTTACATTAAAGAAATTAATTGCTAACATCTTTAAAATGGGAACCCAAGTTTGAGATCTTACTCATTTCATTCTCACATCCTGATGATGGTTCATAGAGCATGATTTGAAAAGTTGATTAAAATAATAATAATTTTTTTTCAAAAATATTTAACATTATTCTATCTTGTTTGAATTTTGAAGCTAGCTTCTTCTTTCATGTTTTGATTTTTTATCTCATTATTCTAACCCCTTGGTTTTTTTTTTAATTATTTATTTGGACCTTTCCTTTGATTTTTTCTCTCATCCTAAAATATTACACGAACATCCCAATGATGACAAAAAATGTATATCAAAGCCTTCTGCCTTAGTACACACATAGATCTTAGGTAACTTATAGATTAGTATGGATCTAGCCCCTTCTTTATTATTTTTTATTTCAATTCTTATCTTATTTTATTAATTGATTGATTTCTTCTAATTCTTCTTTTGAGTCTTTTAAAAATGATACAATAAATTAAAAAATAAGAATTTCTTTGCATTTACCTTTATGTTACATTGCTATTTAGTCTATCATATCATGATTATATGCCCATCACTAGAGGTTTTTACATATACATTATTTATGCCTAAGGTTTTAATGATATAATTAAATTAGATGCAAAACATAAAAGTTTACATATGATTATATACTTATAGTTTCCTAAGAGCTTCGTCCTACCTAAATTTATAGTTATGCTTCAAATTCTATATTTATTTTATTTTTTATTATCATATTGATATTTTATTTTATTATACATATCCTAGTCTAGTGTATATATTATGTGTTGTATGACATGACTATTTAGGGTTTCTTATAGATTACTTCACATGTTTGTTATATGGTGTGCTTTTTAAATTTTCCCTATGATTCATTTTATTTATTGTTTTAGTTTATTTTTCTGTGTGTTTCCTAGTATGCCTTTCTTGTTTTCTCTTTAGATGATCCTATCACAATATACTATGTGTCACTTTTTAATGATTGATCAATTTTTTTATTTTTTATTATTGTATTTTGATTATATTATTTAATTTCTATATGTGGTTACATGATTTTGTGTTTACTTATAATGCTTGACTATACTATGTGATATTATATGTTTGGTGTCATGATTTACATTATACATGATATTAATTATGGTATTATATGATTTTTTATTTTCCATGATTTATATCATGCATATATTGTGCATATCATTGTAATGTTTCATTACTTGTATACTTCCATTTCAGGCATGATTCACTCATATGTCAATAGATTATACATTACTTATATTGGAGGCACTTTCCATATGTCCTTTCTTACATCTTATTCACATTGGGGCATGCTATTTTTATGATTCATTTATATATCCTATCCATATTGGTATGTGTTATTATATTGGGGTATATTTATTCCCTCTACTTTTCATTCCCTTTATTATATTGAATTTACATTAGAATATTAGTATTGGGTTATCACTGAGATTTCAATATGACATATTTATATGAATATATACATGTTAAAAATTATTTATTTTATGCATGGTGTGTGTAATCCTTTTATGTTGAGATGAGTGATATGAAAGAACATCCTTCACCTTAAAATATAAACATATGATTGGCTTATTCTATCTTTCATTACATGATTTCAATAGGTTACAAATACATTTCAAGATGTTACAAAGAGGTACCATACTTTGTTTTTCTTCAGTTGGGAAGCAAACATTTTTCACCATTCAACAAGGTCAATATGACCCAAAAACTAGATATTTTTCAATCTAGTAGGGTTATTTGGACCCAAAAATGAGATATTTCCCCACTCATTAGGGTTAGTTAGACCCATGTTTAATTTATTTTCACCACTTGATAGGTATAGTTATACTCATGATAGTTCAATATTTTTTCAAAGATAGAAGCGCGGTTCATATACCATTAGGTGTATGTGTTCCTATTATTTACTTTTATTTATTAATTATTTTAATGGTTACATTATTATCAATTTATGTATACTTTAATTTTATTAAAAATAGTTTATTTGTTGTAGATACACTTGAGATGTTGACATAGGTCCATTGTCAATTATTTATGGATTGTTAATGGCAATCAAAACAAACATGTAAATAGTGAGGAGACATGGGTTTTTTTTGTTTTACAGGTTGCATTTGATAGAATCTAATATAAGCTAACCTCTCTCCTTTTTAATTTCAAATGAATTTCATATCTAATATTAATTTTGAGTATAATTTATAGGTTATGGTTGTAACATCCATCCCTACCAAATGCATGTTTTGGTTATAATTTAATTTATATGAACACACACACACACACACACACACACACACACACACACACACACACACACACACACACACACACACACACACACACACACACACACACACACACACACACACACACACACACACACACACACACACACACACACACACACACACACACATTTACAGGTTGCATTTGATAGAATCTAATATAAGCTAACCTCTCTCCTTTTTAATTTCAAATCAATTTCATATCTAATATTAATTTTGAGTATGACTTATAGGTTATGGTTGTAACATCCATCCCTACCAAATGCATGTTTTGGTTATAATTTAATTTATATGAACACACACACACACACACACACACACACACACACACACACACACACACACACACACACACACACACACACACACACACACACACACACACACACACACACATTAAAGTTGGGCATTATGTAAACACCTAATTTTTTACATGCCTTATAATCACAATGTTATTATCACATTTTAATATATAAGGATGATTGGTTAAAATTACATTCTTATTTAAAAAAATTCCTTTATGTTTGGTCTTGTATAGCATTCCTTTATCAATATTCATTCTTGAACACCTTTATATCTATGCCATTTATTAACCCCAAGTTACTTCCAAATACTTCAATAAATATTTTCATCTTTTTTAAGTGTTTGACTGGGATCAATATAATTTAGTATTTGTATGACCACAATAATTTTATTCTAATAGTGATCATGTCAATCATGGGTAATTTTGGACCTTCCCCAATGTTCATAATAATTATTTTATGCTAGTAGTTATCATATTTCCATATTTCATTAGGTTGTATGATGCATAAACATGCAAGTATTTATGTAATCTTGCATCAACCAAAAAAAAAAGTGGTGTATTTTCATGTTTCCATTCCATTTTTTGTTTGCATGAGATTTTGGACCTCTAAGAATTATGTTTTAATTTTTTTCCTTTTTCATGAAAAAGTGTAGAGACCTTTTGCTTGCCTCTATTAGTTTGCTTGGACTATTAACTCGTAGACACATGGAAAGAGGGTTATTTAATGTTGTAAAAAATTGGATGAAAAAACTTGGTGAGGTCATATTTTGTGACACTTATAATCTATGCTTCAAATTTTATCTCATTTGGAGTTACAATGCTAATGTATTATCTAATTTTGTCAATCTATGTCATCCATTTAGTCTATGACACTTTGTAAGAGGGTTCATTAATGCTATTTAAAATTGGATGGAAATTTTTTATTAGGTCATAGTCCCTAACATGTAAAATCTATGCATCAAATTTTAGATCATTTAGAGTTATTGTAGTATATTTATGGTTATTTTGGCATATGTTGTTCAACCTATTTTGTCACTGAAACACTATGGATTCAGAAATTGAGTCTTCAACATAGTAACACTTAGACACTTGAGATTTTGGAGGTGATTGGTTTTTAATTTTTAAACCTACACATCAAGTCTCTCCTTGTGTAATGATATTGTGTTAAATTTTGATTTTTATATACGATTGTATTTATTTTTTGACACATGGAAAGAGCCATTATTGACAATTTGGTGTTTAATAATAAAATATTAAAGCTACCAAAATTTGGTACTTTATTTTGAGATCAATAAAGTTGAAGAGATACCCCATGAAGATATGTATGTCAAGGGGATATGAGATTTAGAGAGAAAACTCAGTTTGGTGAGAGAGATATGAGTTGTAAAGGCATAAAACTCTTAAAGAGTAGAACATAAAATTATTTTAGTCTAAGAGGGATTATATGAAAGTCTAAAACTCTTTCATGTAATGTAATAAGCCTACTAAGGAAAGTATTTGTGTTGTTCTACTATAATTTAATGAATATGTGTTAAGTGTGTCAAGTCTAAGTATGTGTTGAAAGTGTGTCCATGAATGAGTGATTAACTTAGAAACACATAGATAAAGATAGTCCTTAAGTGGACCCTCTCTCTTGTTCTTACAACATTTGGTATTAGTCTAATTTTCTTATTTATTGTTTGAGTGTGTAAGGATCTTGTATGAGTTAGTTACAAGTTATATATTAAAAAAATCTTGCATAAAAAGTGAGGATGAGTTTATTGCAGGTGTGAGAGAAGTCCTGCAAGTGTTTAAAAGTGTGAAAGATTTTTTTTTAGTCTATTACATGTTATGAAAGATAATATTATTTTTTGAGGATATATGTCATATAAATGAGGAAGATCATGAAGATTAGTAGACTTAAATTTTTTTTAAGGAATTCCAAGCAAGATTTGAAATGATAGAGACCTCATAAAGTGGATATGTTACATCTATGAGTGAAGAGGATGAATAAAAAATGATGATGGGTTTTTTATCTCAAAAATAAAGGTTAGATTCTATGGAAAGATAACAATAAAGTGAATGAAAATATCTTATCATAGGAAAGAGAAAAACAAAGGTCAAGGTGAAGGAAAGAGGTAAGTCTTCTTGTGATATTAATTTTTTTAGTGGTAAATAAAGCCTTGATAAACTCATGAAATTGATAGTGGAGCTAGAAATATATTTTGAGGAGGATAATATTGAAGACCCCATGAAGGTAGATATTGCATTCTGAAAGTGTGTGGACATGTAGTTGAGTATTGGGGAGATATCTAATTAAAGAGATAAAAAAAGGTAAGAAGAAGGTGAGTGGATAGGAACATATGGTTTCCAAGTTGATGGGTCATTTTTTCCACCCAAAATTTCAAAAATATTGGTAGAATAAGATTCATATCTTCATAATTAAGAGAGAATAAAATAAGAATAATATTTTCATGAAAGGAAATATGAGGGGTAATTTGTAAAATGAGTAGCTCGAGTATACTTTGAGAAGTAGCAAGGACAAGGACGTCTGTGCAAAAAATAAGGTTGTCTTGAAAGACAACATGAGGGTGAGGCTTCCATGTGAGAATCCAAAGTATATTTTCACATAAAAAAAAGGATGAAATTTATGTGAAATCCAAATCTAAGTTTAAAAATAAAAAGGAGAAAAAGGTTTATAAGAATCTCTTAGAGGAATAAATCTTCATTCAAGAATATATGGAGGTGATATTTGTTTAATTTGAATAAAGATACCCATTATTTGATGATGGAATGGTTTTTGTGATATCCATAAGTGGGAATAATTAGAATCATCCTTGGTGAATGAAGGTAATGCATTTGTATTGTTTATTTTAGAGGGTAGAAGGGTTGAAGACAACCAAAAAAATATACATGTTCATTTGAAGAAAGAAAGAAAGGTAAAATAAGAGAGAATCCATGAGGAGTTTCAGGTCTCCATTAAGGAAACAATATAGGTAAAATAAGTACAAGATAATGCATATGAGTATAGCATGGTTACAAACCATTCATTTATTGAGGAAAAAATAGAAATAAGGATAAGGTGAGGACATCCACAGAGGTTGTTTAAAATGGGCATATGGGAGTCCATCATGATAGTGAAAGTTATGAGAATAATGTGAGTAGCAGAGAAGAGTTGGATATCATGTACTTAAGAAAATTTTAAGATCTTAAAGAAGTTATTTTGGGAACTCTTTATTCCTTTAATATGTTTGTTCAATGTGCAATTCTAAAAAAGGATATGGATATTGAAATGGTGGACATGGTTCTTTAAATAATTTTGGAGGATGAAATTGGTGTTGTATATGTGGATGAAATCCATATAGGTATTATAAGAGAGGCTCTTATGATTAAAAATATGAATTTTCCTTATATGGATAGGGAGAATACAAGGTTATTTACACATGACGTGGAAATGGAGATGAAAGAAGGTAAAAACAATCAACCTAGAGCAAATATAAATAATTTGGGAAATGAAGAAGAGGGAAAAGAGTAGCTATTTTTTTAATCAGCTAAGAGAAATGAAGAGGAGTTGTCAAAAGTTATTTAAGCACTATTTTAAGGAGGAGGCAAAATATAGGAGGTTTTGAGGATCTCAATCTTGGTGGAAATCAATCTAATAGTGTGAAGGTAAAGGAAAAACCTATTAGGATTATAAATTTTCATGTTTATAAACTAATTTTTGACTATATCCAATGTACATATGTATAAATGGAGAGAGGAGGTATTAAAAGAGGCATTCTAAGGTGAAGGGGTGAAACAAGAACTACATAATTATTCTCTCAAGAATGAAATTGAGGAGGAATAACTGATTTTCATATCAATAGAAGTATGTGAAGAAGTGTAGGAAGAAAAAGAGTATTTCAAGACTATTATTAATTAATAATCCATAAATGAGGTGGTAGCGGAAATGATAAAATTAGATAAGGAGATGGCATCCATAAGAGAAGAGGAGCTGAAAATAGCAAAGGATGAAAGAAGGAAGAATCCAACAACAAGTTAGATAGTGACTAAATAAATCCAATAAAGATTTAAGAGGAGGTGGTTGGTTAGAAATGGGTTGAAGCCAATAAAATATAATAATATGAAATAAAGATCATTTTGGTTGAGGTGGTTTGATGAAGGTGGGTTCTAATCCATAAGAAGATAAAGAGAAAATAGGATAAGCATTTAGCATAAGAGGAAAAGATATGGTGGGTATAATCCAAAAAATGAAGGAGTTTATGGTGGGTCTAATCTTATAAAAAAAGGATATTATGGTGGTTTTAACCCCAAAAAAGGTTGAGTGAGTAGAGGGAAAGAAAATAAGAAGATAGAATTGAAACTAGTAAGAGGGAGCTAAAAATGGAATAAAAAACATGATAATCAGTTGAAGTACTTAGTGTGATGGAAGGGAACACCATCGACATTATACTTCATGGTAAAAATAGTAGTTTTTCCACTTATTCCATATATTAAATATGATATAACATTTTATAAACATCAGATGTCTGATGTAGGAGCATCCAAGGGTTGATGTAATATTGCATCAACCAAAAATAAAATTGTGTTTATATGTTTTTGTTCCATTTTTTGTTTGTGTGAGATTTTGAACCTCTAAGTATTATATTTTAAAAGTATTAATTTGTTTTGAAAAAGTACATATACCTTTTTTATACCTCTGTCAATATATGTGGACTATTATGTCACATACACTTTGTAAGAGTGTTTTTTAACTTTGTATAAAATTGGATGGCCAAACTTGGTGAGGTTATAGTACCTAACATGTACAATTTATGCATCAAATTTTATAACATTATTATTTTTAACACTAATGTATTATATACTTATATCATGGGCATAATCTATGTAGTTAGTGACACTTAGAAAGAGGGTTATTTAATGTTGTAGTAAATTGGATGTCCAAATTTGGTGAGCTCATATTACCTAAAATGTATAAGTTGTGTATTATATTTTAGATAATTTAGAGTTACTTTGGAAAAGTTATGATAGTTTTGGAATTTTTCATTTGGCATGTTTTGTCACTTGAGCTTAAGGGACTCAAAAATTGATTTATTCAACATAGTAACACTTGGATAGATAAAAAATTTATAAGTTATTGGTGATTCATTTTTAATCCTACACATAAATTATGTCCTTTTGAAATGATAATGTTTTAAATTTTGATAGTTATGTGTGATTATCTTTGCTTTGTGATGTGTCAAAGGAGTTATTATAGATCATTTGGCATTTAATCCTAAAAACTAAAATATGCCAAACTCTAATACATTATGTTGAGATCATGGAAGTTTAAGAGATACGTAATGAAGCTATGGATATCAAGGGGACATTACTTTCATCAATTTTGAATATAAATTCAATGAATATGTGTTAAGTGCATCAATTTTGTGTATGTTTTAAAAGTTTTTCCATGAATGAGTGATTAACCTAGTAACATAGAGATAAAGGTAGTCTTTAAGTAGACCCCATCTCTTATGTTTAAACCATTGTATTGTGTAGAAATAAGGTCTTAATATTAATTTTATTAATATAAATATACACAAGAACTTGAATAAATTTAACATGTTACATAATCATCATATGATCAAATAATTACAAAAATATAATCTAAAGATTTATTTTACCCTTATTTTAACTATATTTCTATTTTATGAAGATTTATTGCTACATACTTATGTAAAAATAAGGGCTAGTGAAAGTGAAAATAGATTCAACTACTTGCTTGCATATCACACATAAAGATAAGGGTTGGTATATTAATATAAACATATCTTATTGTTGACTTGTATGAGTGGTGATCTCTAATAAAATAAAACCAATTTTTAATGTCCTCTTAAGGTCTCTTGGATTGGATTATGGCTTGCATAAAGGAGAAATAAGTATGGTAGTTTCATGTAATAATTCATTGATTTGGGAGAGGCTTTGTCACGTATGTATATAAAAATGGATAATTGATTTTCCAACCAATTTGACCTATTCTACCACTATAAAAACTAGACTTCCATTTTTAGTAAATACAACCATAATCAAAGTATTCTAATATTAGTTTACCATTATTAAGAGAATCTAATTCTAGTTGCACCATCATATCATAGTCATCTTTATGGATTCTCTTTTGCACTATTTATAGACTTTCTTATCACTTTCAATATTTGTTAGATTAAATGTGAGTCAAAAATCAATTACACATCTATAAACCCCCTTTTTCAATTCTCAATATTTTGGGTAATTTCATTCATCTCTTTTAGGCACATTGTAGATAATTATTTACTATTTTTATTGTACTTATATCAAAATTTCCCATTATGCTTAATTTATGGTTTAATATAATGTTAATGCTTAGATTCCCTTTACCATAAACCACATGTAATAAATGGTTCAAAGAATGATTTCCTAATTTATTTCACCTCCTATTGGTGTATGTGATGGTTTCATGCATAGAAAACATCATAAAGATGCATTATATAATGGGAAGGCACATATATAATCTCAATTATTGGAGTTGGTTCATTTATATTTGTTTCCAATTAATGTTCCTTAATATGATGGTCTAAACTACATTCTCACATTCATTGGTGATTGCTCTAGAAAGGTATGTGTCTAATTTTTGAAATTTAAAAGTGATGTTTATTATAATTCTAGACTATCTAGGATCAAGCACATTAATATTAGACACAACTCATGTCATTAAAATAGATAAAAATATACATATATATTTATATATAACATTACACCACTATCATTTTATTAACACTTCACAAAGGCAAGGAGTGAATAATGCAATGACCTCTAACAATCTAACACATATGCAATTCAAGTCAATTTAAGGCAATATGAGAGGGATGAAGAGCCTTTTTTATAAAGTAGGAAAAGTGTCATAAATTTAGATGGTTTCATTAATGTTGGTGGTTTTAAGTGGTTTCCTAAAGTCCACTTGGGTATGCAACTTGGACTTTAGTACAAGTTTCTATATGATTGTGAAACTTGGACTTTACTACAGGTGGCCAAGTCCAAATAAGATTATTTTCTAAACAAGAGAAAACTAAATCCTAGGAAAATTAATTATTAAATTTAAGGTGTAATGAAAAAATTACACCAACTTAGGAAGTGTTTATAAATACTTAGGCATAACCTTTGAAATGGGTCTCGACACTAGGCCTATTAAGATACCCATTTATAATGAAAGAAAAAGAAAAGCCCTAAAAAATAGATATGCCACAATAATCTCACCTACAAAGTAGTACAACAACATAGATTATCTACCAAAAAAAGAGATATACCTCAAATATCTCACCCTAAAATTTAGTACACAACACCACACCTTAATGCTAAATTGGGTGAGGTGGTTGAAAAATCTCAAGAATAATAAGATATCATTAAAATAAGAGGTACACCATATGGATTTTATTTTTAGTGATGATAAATCTATTAAATGGATAAAAGGGAACACAAAAGAATAAAAAAAATTCAAGAAACATTGTAAATTTCTCACCACAAGGAGTAGTTAATCTGTCAAAGAATTCATCAAAAATGAGATTTTATCCAAGAAGGAATATTATTAGGTAGTATTAATGGTGTGTGGAAGATGAATATAAATAATGGAATAACCATGTTAGATGATTCCATGTAAGGAGTGTTAATGTCACCATCATAATTGATCATCAACCCTTCCCAAATGAGCATGGATTGATGAAAAATATACCTTCAAGTGATGTGGTGCCATGTGCATAAGAAAAATATGCAAGGAAATGTTTGCATCAGATTTAGGAATTTTGTGCCTTTTATGAATCCGATGATGTATTAATAATCTCATTCCTAATAGAATAAGGCTCATGTATCTCATTATTAAGTGAAGGGAAAACTATAATAATCCTTACATAAACAAGCTCGGGTCTCACATGCCTAAAAGAATGTGAATATGACTAAGGAATATCATGCCTAAGTATAATATCTAAACAAATATTTAACAAATATCTCAAATACCTAGATGTAATATATATATTTCACTCAATGTTTTTTGTAATTGTAGAGTGAACAAAAACTAGTGTAGAACTACTAAAAATTGGTCCCAAAGAAGAAGTGGAAGCACTTTATCTATAGCCAATACCATGACAATAAATCCAAAAAATAGGTTAGATGGGAGACACAATGCCCTTTTCATGATTTACAATACCTATATTATAATAACCCATTGTGTAGAGAATATGGGAACCAAAACCAATAGTGTGTTTTTTAAATGAGGAAAGCACATCAAAATTATGAGCAACATAAGTGTGAGAAGTAAAAATATTAGTCAATGTATGATAAATCACAATCTAAGAGGGCATTCAAGGGATGCATGCCAGAGTCAAAATTAAGTATTGAATGTGGAACAAGTATTTTAATTATGGGTTCCATATGATTTGACTAAATTTTAAGAGTGCAATATTAACTTGAAAATTTTAAATGAGTGACTCATGTTTTTGAAAATTTTGTGAGGAGGAGCACTTTAGTTGATTTTAAGGTCATGTTTTCCTTTACAAAATAAATAATATCTTCCTAAAGACAATAAAATTCAAACAAGATCATATCACTCTCATCTTGTAAGTTATTAATTTTTTACATTAGTATGTCTACATTAGGGTTTAAATCCATACAAAAAATAGAAGGACAACATTCTAAGAAAGGGGAATTGAAGGAGTCTCTAGAGAATAATATAAGGAGTTAAGAAGGGGCCTTGAAGGAGACATGGCACAAAATACAAGTGTGCCAAAATCTGAATGTCCAAACACAAATATAAATCTTGAACCACAAGTGCATCAAAACATGATCAAGGCACAATCCTAAAGAGTGTTGTAAACAAGTTTTACCCTAATAAAGAGTTTTTTACACTTTAAAATGAGATAAATGACTAGTAAATAACCTCTAACTACTTATGATGATATAGTTTACAAAAAATTTACCATGTTACAATTGAGTTGAAAATGAGAAATAGAAAAAAAATCCTTTTTTATATAATATGACTCAATTTTAGTTACAAATATGGATTTCAGGAAAAAACATGCACTTTACCAAAAAAACACCTCAAAAAGTATCCAAAGTGCAAATAAAAGTGCCTAAAAATTTGGGTGATGTTTGACTGCAAAGAAGGCCTATATAAAATTAATATAGTATATTGAAGAGGTTATAACCAAATATGCAATGCAATTTATGCTTAAGATATGAGAGAAAATGCACAAGTGTGTCTATAAAAATGCTCAATGGAGGGGGGTGTATAAAAATATGAACATGCAAGTATAAATATAAAAATCACCATGTGGTAAATTAAATGTAGAAAAGGGAAAATAAATTGGAGAAAAATAAGTTTAATTTTGGGGTGTTTGACCACCTGTCAAATGGGGGCCCACCAACCGATCTTCATCAATCAAAAAATGCCTTTGTAATTATTTTTAGTGTAAAAATTGTATGTGGGTGAGGGGTGAACCCTTTACATTTACCCAAAAAACTCAATTCCTTAAAAATATATTAATTACCACTATGCCATTAACAATTTCAAATATTAAAATGATAAATTTTAAATTTGTTTAATAAACAAAGAATCAAGTTTTTTTTAAAGTCAATAATGGTGGCAAGTTTGTTGAGAGCAGCTAGCTAAAACTAGCGTATTTTATTATTATTATCTCCTAGAACTTGAATACACATTAATTTTCAGGTGCCATTATTATCTGTTACATTAAAATAAGTTTAATATTGAATCATTTTTCCTCCAAAAGATTTATTGACTCAGTAAAAAATAAAATAATTCCATTCTTTTCCTCTTTTTATTTATAGTGTGCCTTCTCTATTCTAATAAAATATTTAAAGAACTTAGAAATATGAGAATATTTGATGGGTAGTCTAATTAGAATACTAATTTACTTGAAACTAGTATAAGCTCAAATTGGAGCTTTATTTTTAGTACATGAGATGTGGTGTGGTGGATTATTATTGATGTGAGAATAAAATATATTTTGTTCATCCCTCTTTCATTCAAGGATATAGTAAAATTATAAATGAGTAATAATTTTATTGTGTCTAGAGTCACATTTGATTTCATATGAAATGGAAGAGATTATCTAAAATATAGATCTATCATTACAAAAGTAAAAAAAATTACTTTTATTTCATTCAATGAGAATCTTGTATCTCATAAAAATTAGGTGCAATATAATCTTTGCTACTTTTTTTATCTTAATATTTATTTTCTTTTCTTAGAATGAAAAAAATATATATTCTTTAATTTTTTTCAAACTTCCTCAAATTTTGTGGAATCTCTTAGAAATGAACAAATATTGAGAATATTATGCAAAAGAAACTGTTAATTTGTGTTTTTTTGCTTAGAAGATCGATCCAAGTCTCTTTATAAAATAGATAGAGGATTTTTATAAATGTCCAATTTTTAATCTACAAAGAGATTCAATTTGTTTTTAAAATAAATAAAGATAAGAACTTACACTTCTTTGAGTTTTAAGAAGGGTAAGGTCTTATCTTTCTTTTTGATTTTTCATTTTCATGTGTATAGTATTCTTTATAGATATGAAATATTTTTCATTACTATAGGGATGATCCTAATCTATAATAAGATCTATAGAAAAATATATCTATTAAAACAATTAAAGTATCTATCAACCAAAAAGGGATCCTTCTAGTGGTATCAACCATTTTTATTACTCCCTTTCAAGTTTTATTAAGTAGTCATGCTCAAGACATAAATAATACTATATATGAGTATTAGATCTCTTTGAACTAGGAGAAATAAGATTTTCACTATTCCTAATTGAAAAAGTAATTATAGAATAGAAAAATAAGTATAAAAATGAGTAAAAACCACCAATAAAGGTTTGTATAATTTAATTCAACATTTTGTTTATTCAGGTTTGATTGTGTCATACATAGATTTGTTATTTGGTTTATATAGAGTTTATCAATGTATGAACTACATTTTTGATATTGATCCCAAAAAAAAACTATTGATACAACTAATCTATGAATGACCAATTGTCTCACTATAAAAATTGCAATAGAGGTGGTTGGCTAAAAAAATTGATTAAGTTTGAATCATAATGCACATTTCCAATGTTTCAATTATTCATACATTGTTAATGTCAATATAATGTATAATTACTAATGGTAATAAAATTTGGTAGGATACAATTGAGTGAGGGAAGAGTTAGCATGTTTTTGGAGTTTCATATAGCCAAAGGTAGGGAGCAAAGGAGGATAGGGTTGGTGGGAAGAATGAAAGGATGATCCAAGGAAGGTGGGGTTGGCATGTTTGAGGGATGTGGGGTGGAGAGGACATGGAAATGGGTAGGAGATGAGTTTTATGTGTAGGGAGAGTAGGGGGGAATGGCCTTAAGGCCAGATGGAGGATTTGGGGATTGAAAACTACCATGGTGGTGGTGTTGGTAGAGGGGTGGCACGATATGGTGGGGATGAAAGTTGTGTGGGTCATGAATATGATAGAAGGACATAGTGGAATAGCTTAGAGGCCAGGTGTGGGGAGAAGGAGGGAATATAGGTGGAATGGTAGGTGAATTCTACAATGAAGTGGAAGTAAGGTAGGGAGATAAGAAGGAGATGGGTGGGTGGAATGGAGGGCAAGGTAGGAAGATTAAGGTGGAGCTCAGGTGGGAAAAGTGGCAAGTGGTAGAAGGTGGTAGCTAGGAAGTATAAAGTAAGTTAAAAAAAATTTATTATTATTATTATTATTATTATTATTATTATTATTATTTTAAATTTTAATTTTTTTAAAAATAAACATTTAAAAAAAATCCCCCTTGCATTATAATCCACAATAAAATGGGGCAGTGGAAACGAATAATAATGGGTTTATTAATATGGAAATATGTACATTTAATTTTATGAGTCTTGAATGGATTAAATTAATTAATTATTATTTTCATATGATTAGTCATTTAACTATTGGGGCTTTAAGGTAAATTACTCCTAAAGATAAGTAGAATGGGATAAATCCTAGTGTAGAGAACTTGCACATGTTTGGATGTGATGATTGGGTTCATATCCCATATGAGAGGATAACCAAGCATGAGGATAAAATCAAGAAGTGTAATCTTGTGGGTTATTGTGATACTTTCAAATAATATAGGTTTTTTCGCCATACTACTAAGAAAATTGATAAGTCTCCTTCTTTCCTAGATTAATCTTCTTCTCATCCAATTTTTATTGAGTTTTAGTCTACCTATATTCTTCCTTTAGTTTTTTAGTGGCCTTTTAGTTTAGTTGAATAAATTACTTTATTGATAATTATGATTATACATCTTAATCTCATTTTATAAAATATGGTGTGCATGATGGGGCACATATGGTAGATCTCCATGATGGAGATAATGACCATATTTAAAATGTACATGATCAAATGTTTTTAATGTTTCAACATATTTTGACTCTTCTCCAACACATATTTAGGGTTTTAGTCTTAAATGGGGTAAAAATACTTTAGAGAATTTTCCTAAATAATAATTAGATTCATTTGGTTTGGAAGGGAATTCTTATAGGAGGAATAAAAAGGTGAAACTTACAAATTTGGGTTAGGTAAAGAGAGAGGAAGATCTTTCTACCTTAAAAAATTATATGGGAAAGTAGAATGAGAAAAAAAAATGAGAGATTATTATAAGGCCTTAATCAGCAACAACACTTTGGAGTTATAACGATAGGGTGAGATCCTTCTACCTTCAATAAATCACATGGGAAACCTAAAAGGGAATAAATAATGAGAGATGAGAATGAGGCCTTAATCAGGAACAACACTTTCAAGTTATAAATATAGGATAAGATCCTTCTACCTTTAATAAATCACATGGGAAACTTAAATGGGAATAAAATATGAGAGATCAATATGAGGCCATAATTAGGAATAATAGTTGTGAATTAGTTTCTAGGCCCAAGGGTAATAATATTTTGATATGTAGAAAGGTCTATAAGACTAAGTATATTTATGTGGGTGACTTGTGGAAGTATAAGTCTTAATTAATATCTATTGATGTGGGTTTTATGCACACCATAAATACCTTTATAAGGTCACATCTATTGTTTTAGGATCAATAAAATATTTCACTCTAAGGTATGAATTGTAGGGTATTCAGTTTTATAACCTATTATTGGAATGGTAGTGAGTGATACATATTATCTATCATGAATGATTTGGCTATGGATAAACCTAAATGTTCTTGTAGTGGATAGAATGATGATGGTTTTAACTAAGGTGGGAAATATTTTAAAATAAAATCAAAGAAAAGGGAAGAGTAGGTTAGAAAAGAGGCTTGTTGACCACACAAGATGAAGACTCTTCAAGACCATCAATTAACCTGAGTTGGACAAGAAATCAGAAGACCAATGCCTGATGTGGAATAATATAGCACACCAACACTCAAATACAATTAGGATTCAAAGGGAAATAAAACATAGTAAACTTAGACATGCATACTTAAAAGTTTTCATGTTTGTTAGATTGTTGCTACACATTGATAAGTGGGGTTATAATTAACATGCAAAAGGCATTCAAATCAACTATAGATTAAAGAGAATAATCATATTATAAAAGATAAACTTATACACAATCAAATAACTAAAATACAAAAATGATATAACATCCCAAACATTCCATAAAATTGGAGAAGAATCAAGATTTGCACATCAAAATCAAATTAATCAAAACTTCTCAAAATTTCTTATTAATTTCAATAGCCAAAATTCTCCTCTATTTGAGAATGGAAGGTTAAAAATTATATATAAGCTTTAGATGGGGAAGGCCTCATATCTTAAATTTTTATCTAAATTTACAATTCAAAATAGGAAAATATGTTAAAAATAATGTGAGTTATGCTTGTATAATGATAGCATATCCTTCATCTAAACATACAATACACATGCAAGGTAAATAGGTTAGGAACTAAAGTTCCAACTTGACAAGAACATGAAAATACATAGATATTATATCAAGGTGCCAATCTGGCATTTTTGGTTAAAGAAGTTAGTGGAATAACCATAGTTTCTATTGAAGTAACTACCAAGGGTCCCTAAAGTATCAAAATTGACCTGTTGGAGTATGTAAGACCATAAATCCTAAAAATTGGGCACTCTATGTCAATGTGGGAATGTGGATAGCTGGTTGAGTGGCTATAACTAAATTTGAATCCCTCTGCTTTGATTTTGTCTCTTTAAACAATGCATTTTTTGCCTCAAAATCTTTATTTATAATGTCAAAATTGAGTAGAGAAGGATTTAATAACTTTAGCCATCAATATTTATTGCTCAATTTTTGAGCTCTTAAATTTATCTATTAGGGATTTATCTCTTGATACCCTATCCTTGGAAAAATTAACCAATTTCAAAAATTATCCATTGGTTTTATATATCATGTTTTCAACTTCCTCATTGAAGTTGTTAGTAGTTGCTGGGAGTAGGTTATCAAAATTATGCATGTTTATGAGCTCACCTACAAGATTGATCACATTAGTGACCCTCATATCTCAAAAAAATTCCAAGGCCTTAATTTTATGTCTTGAAAAAATTCCTAGTAATGTCTTCATTTGATTATTCCAATTTATTGAAGCATACCTTCTTGAAATCACATAGTTTAAATGCTAGGATGCATTCATGTTAGTCATCAGGTTTAGTTTATTGATGAGTTGGTTATAAAACATTGAACCAAGAAATTAAATATCTTTTCAAATTCCTTCATCTAATGCCAAAACTTGGTGACATTCACTTTATTGGACTAAATTCCTACTATAGAATTTTGGATGTTATTCAAAATATTGTACACTTGGTAGTTGCACTCTAAACACCATCAATAATTTCCTAAGGATATCGTATGGTTTGTCTCTATTGTAACCTTTTCAAGGCATCCTCTCTACTTGGTACATCTCTTTTATAGCTTCACCCATAGTATCCATAAAAGTGCATAAGTCCTCCATATAATCTATGGGATCATTAAACTTCCTCTTGGGTTTATTTGATAAAGGGAACACGTTTTCCCTTTGTTTGAATTATTTCTCCTCCCTTGTGTTGAATTCATTACTTTTCTCTTGCTAACCCTTTGAATAGTTCCACTCTTCTTATCAAATTTATACTATGGATAACTCAATAACAACCAAATTATGTCTTCTATCCCTTATACCCTACATTTACTTCACCCATTGGGGAATAATGAGTTCCCATGTTTTATCATCTTGACTTGGGACTTTTAATGTAGAAGTTGGAGGAGTCCCAGGAGGGGGTGTTTTTAATGGGGGTGTCATGGATACATTTATTTTAATGGGGAATTGGAGAAGTGAATGAATAACCCTTTCCCATGGTGATGGTTCCCTTATTGGGGTGACTTCATCTAAAGATTTGGTTAACCTGGGGGTCCTTTTCATAGTCATGGTGTTTGATGGCAATGGGTGATGTTTGGGGCATTTGTATCTCCAATTAATCTAACCATTTATATGGTACTAATGGCATTTGGGGGTTAAATATAGAAATAGTAACCAAATTCTCAATGTGGATTGCCTTGGAAGTTATTTTTTTAAGAGAAAGAATAGATGAATCAACAACAAAACTAGATACACTTCTAAGAACAATGGGAGGTAAGGTTACAACTAGAATCTCTATATAAATAATAGATGAAATAATAGAAGAAATTACCTCATCAATGGTTTGGATTTGATCACCCATGAGGACTTGTTGATCTAAGGTGTTAGCTAGGTATCCTTCCACCTATTATCCTCAAAGACTCAAGGCTTTTTCTTTTTACAATTTATCCTCCTCACTCATTCCTAGTTTTTATCCTTTTATTGCTTTTACACCTTGTGCTTCTTCATCAGTTGAATAATCAACTAAATATATAACCTATTTGGGCTCTTCTTACTCTACTTCTTCTATTTCGTCTCTTTATTTTTCCTTATCTTCCTAAGCTTCATCTTATATATTAGGAAGACCAAGTGATGGCCTTTACTCTAGTTACTTAAATTTATAGGAAGTGGAAAGGCCCCTAAGTTTCCTCTGGTAACTGAAGATGGAGGAGTGGAAGGTGGAAGAGAGGGTGACACAACTAAAGGAATAGTAATGGTGGAAGGCATCATTGGAGGTGGTGGTCAAGAAATGATCAGTGTGATAATAGTGGTGGGAGAAATGATGATTGGAGTTGGTATGATATGGATAACTTTAGGAGAGGTGTCCTCATTGATTATTGTAGAAGCTAGATAACTTTCTAGATGAGACTTAGGAAAATTAGGAGCAATTAAAATTGAATGAAAATAATATTGAAGAAACTTAATAAGACTTATTTGAGTAATTATGGTAAGAGGTGACAATGGTGTCATCATAAAAAAATTATTTCTCTGCTCCCATGTTTGATATGTAGACTTTATTTCATTGTGGTTGTGCCTAGAACATGAGTGGTATAAATTATAAATATAGAGGTGAATTGAGGACCTAGGAGGCCTATTATAATATCCTTTATAATTTGAAGGTTATATTCCCTCTAATTTTTGGATTCAGTTTCTTCTTCATCTATTTGATCTTCTATAGGAGAGGAGGGTTGATCTAGCACTTGTGAGTCCTATGACTAGGTTGGAGGCCATTGGTGGCTCCATGTAATTTGTGTCTTTTATTTTGTCACCTCAAGATAATATTTAATGGCCTAAGCCCAAATCATAGACATAGGTTTTTTATTCATTTTAGTCCACGCATCCATGTCATCTATTACATTTATAAAATTAATAACATGATCATATTCTTGATGGCCCTATAAGATGTTTACCTTTTTATTCTCCTTGATGTATTGGAGGTATCCCATTATTTTATTCCTGGTAACCTACTCCATGAATGGTGTCATATTCAAATTATAATAGGTCATGGCCTTGTTATCTTGGATCAAATGTAATCTGATCACATATTGTAGCTATCTAATGCATAAAAGAGTTTTAAAGTAGTAGTCTAAGGGTTTTTGATCTAATTCTTTATCAATGTTGTTGTAGATTTGGAATGCTATTTCATAATCTATGATTTGTTTTGGAACATGATTTTGTAGCAATATGGGTGACATTTGGGTGCCCTTTAAACTAATGATAGTGACATTAGGATAATACCAAAAGTCACCCATTTTTTAAGGGTTCTCATTATGTTATTGGATAACCTAGACATTGAAGTGTCATGAATTCCTTGAAACACTTGAGGATATATCTCATCACATATTCTTTGAATTTCATTCTTGTACATATATATTAAAATTAAATAATGGTCTTCCCAATCCTATTTTCCTGGAACTCAGTTGAGGGCTTAAGTATTTTCTCATAGTTATTATAGATAGTGCCCAATACCACATCTAGTAAATAAGACATAATATAAAAATTACCATTAGTTATCCTCTTGTCAAGATGAAATATTTGTGTCTTTAGTATTACACTAATGATTTCTTTAAGGGAAACTAATTTTTTAGATGTTATAATAATATCTAATAATGGGAACCATTCAACTTGGACATATGCAATGTTAGAAAACCCATATAACCTATTCAAGAGATCCATCATTATCCTAATTCATAAATTTGGATGAAATCACCCCCTTCAGGTTCATTCTCAAGCCCTTGACTAACCATTTCTTTAAATTTCCTTCTATAGTGTGTTTCTCAAGACAAACATTGGGCGATACTTATTTGTAAGCGGTCTTAGGGGTTGGAAGTATTAGATACATTATAAATACCCTATTAGATACATAAGTGTCTATGTTTTTATTTTTCTTAATATGTCAATAATCTCTATAAATTGTTCCATTCATAAATAAATTCCTTAGTAGGTCAATACAAGACATTACCTTGGGTTTTTCTATCATTTGGTGGAGGCCTTATGATTTGATAGGTAACAGGTAGTCTATGTACTAATTTTACTTCATGTAAATTTTGTCTTGGGAAAAATAAGGCATCACAAATTCCTCTTCATCCCAAAAATTTGAGTAGTGAAGTAATTTTAAAACCATGACACTTTTATAAAACATGGTATCTATATATTCTTTTCACCCTATGAATGAGTATGTAGAAAGAACTAGAGAATAACCTTGATTTAAAGAGGCCATTGTTTCACTTCAAATACTATAATTCTTCTAGTGGATTGATTAGTTTATGCTTCACTTGCTTACTGGGATAACTAGGGATTTTTAGAGGCACGATAGTTTGAAAAGGTAATGTTTAATCAAGATTAATGGTGAAATGAATTTCCTTTGTATAAGTTTTATCTATATTGTTCTTGATCCTAAGTTTTGAATACATTCATGTGTCATCAATGTAATTAATAAACTTTTGATTTAATTATAATTGGCCAAAAATTGGCCTACATACAAAACTTTTTGCTAGATGTGATATGAGAAGCTGAACAAAGTTCTTGTTGATTGAGTGATCTAATGGTGGAAGGAGAGATCAAACCTCATTACCCTAGTACATGCCACTTGCAAGCTTTTGAAACACTTTAAGCAAGATTTAAGGTGAATTTGGAAATTTTGAGAAAAGGCCTAGAAATAGGTTTAAAGCTACAAGTGATGGGTCTAGTGAGTTTCCATGGTGTTGGGGCATTTAGGGGCATCAAGGAGGTTCTCACAAAGTCTCAGTGGTTCATCAAAACCTTGGTAGGCCAAACAATTATTCCTGTATTTCCATATACAGTCAGTTGAGTAAGGTAGTTGAGGTCTTAAAGAGTTCATAGCAAGGTTTAAAGGTGATTTCAAGGGCATTAAACACATTATTGTTACATGGTCAATAAAATAAGAACCTTTCAAATGATAAAACATGGATTGTAATAGTTTATTTCTTGTGTATGCATAGTCATCCACCATGAATGAGTACCTACAAGTGTTATGGAGAAAATCATCATGTTGAAAAGAAGTAATGGCTTATCTTCAATAAATTCACAGTTGAAAGAGCTTGTTTGAAGAAGATTCAAGATCCTAAAGTTTAACATAGTGCTACCAAGTGTCGAATCCTCACTCAATCACATCAAGGATCAATAGAATGAAGTCAATAGGTCAACGGATCCTTAAATTGAACATAGGGTTACCAAGTGTCAAAATATCACTCGATCAAATCAAAGATCAATGACACACAAGTGATCTCATAAATTTAATAAGTCAAATCCCTTGAATCAAGATTGATGGTGCATATTCTTACGTACAAATTCTGATCAATGATTCATGTTGAATACTGGGGTCAATAAGTCAAAAAATATATGTGACATGCATTAAATCATGTAGATGAAGATCTAATGGTAAAAATGAGGTTAAAAGGTCAAAAGATCTTGAGAATGATTGTGATGGTGCCATGTATCACAATCATGGTGAATTGTCAGCACATCAATGACCTATATTTGATCATGTAGATCAAAGATGGATAACATACATTCAACTATGTAGATGGGGATAAATGGTGTAAATCAAAGTTAAAGGAGTCAATAATCCTAGATTACAAGCAAGGTTGTCATGTAGCATATGAGTGTTAAATATATGGAGACTAATATCATGTTACATAAAAGGCATGTGGGGTTGTCATGTGTCAAAAAATTAGGTGCAAATCAAAGATCAATGGCCAAAATTTAAATTTAATGCCAAGAGACTCTCAAGGAGATCGATGGAGAAACTTTGATTAGGTTTATTGTGACACAAGATGAAGATGTATCTAAAATGATAACGGTCATATTTTAAATTTAAATAAACAATTTGGAAAGGAGATACCACATAGGTAGATGTGTTGAGATCAAAATATGATTTAGTGCATCGCCCCATTTATCTCTCTTAGTTATCGTATACCCTCTCTCTATCCCTTTTTCAAGAAGAAACATTAGTTTAGGTGATCTACTAAGAGGAAGTCAACATTCTTTAAAGGTTCAACCTCATTATAAGATACACATAGCTTGAGTTTGTTCTCATTTTATGGATTAGTTAGAGAGAGCTTGAATAACCCTCTATAAGGGTGTAAATTAATGCCACAATAGTTTATAACATGCTTGATAGGACTACATTATTTACTAAGTGAATATTTTTGGTGTTCTCTTCATCCAATCAGCCTATGGAGGCACGTATGCAAACATGAATGGAGACTCTAAGTATTTATCAGCTGGTATAAGTAGCCTAACTACCTAATAATTTTTATTTGGTATGTATTATCACTCATTTGATCAAAATTCATGTTTTTTGCTTCTTTATCCTTCATATCAGATTAGTAATGTTTATGACTTCACCATAAGTGGCTCTCAAGCTTCAGTGTATCAGCCTTGTCAGAGTTTATCTCTCTTTAGTCAAACAAAAAAGGGTCTCAGAGGGATAAGACTTTATTTTGAAAGAGAAATGAGAGACTGTGATAGGGTTGAAAAGTGTTATAGGTAGCAAAAAAATCTTGAACATGTTAAGCACAAGATATACTGAGAGGTGGGGTGAATCAGTATATAATATATCTTATAGAATGTTTTTTTAATCCAACTCCACTTAACCATACATTCAAGATATGTAATAAAAATAAAACAAAAACATGCACCACACGAGAGAGAGAGAGAGAGAGAGAGAGAGAGAGAGAGAGAGAGAGAGAGAGAGAGAGAGAGAGAGAGAGAGAGAGAGAGAGAGAGAGAGAGAGAGAGAGAGAGAGAGAGAGAGAGAGAGAGAGAGACCAAATTTTTACGTGGAAACCCAAAGTTGTAAAAACCATGGAGAACAATCTCAAGTATATGAATGAGCACCAATTCAAATTAAAAAAATTTCAAGCACCAACTCTTAGGAGCACCAACCACTTTACCGAGTACCAACACAAAAACTATTTGTGAGCACCAACCCATAAGAGCACCAACCCCTCTTATGAAAAACACAACTATCTCTGAATGTTTTTTTCTCAATAAATGATAGAACGCTACTATATCTCTTTTTATTCTCTCCTCTTTTTTTATATAAAACAATTACAAACCATGCACACTCTTGCATATTACAAATGGTTTTCCAAACCTCTTTTTATATCTTTCTAAATGACCTTTGGCATTCACCCTTTGTGACCCTTCAATCCACATGGAAAATGGTACCAAACTTGCATGATCCTTTGAATCCTTTCATTTGAAAAGTCACATGGTGACCCTTCATGATAAAATGCATCCTTTCCCCTTTTATCTATATCTTGGTGACTTTTTGAATTCTTCAAGGTGACCCTTCATGATAAAATGCACCCTTCCTCATTTATCTTCACTTGGTGACTCTTTAAATTCCTCAAGATGACCCTTTATGGGAAAATGCATCATTTCCCTCTTTTGTATTTACCTCATGACTCTTTGACTTCTTCATGGGCCCTCTTTTGACTTTATGGAACCAAAAATATATTCGTTACTATTAAATAAATATCAACATACTTAAGCCAATATATGAACATTAAAAACACCTTTAAACATTAAATTATATGGGGCCTTTATCACCAATAATGTTAGACCTTTGACATCAATGACAATATTTCCAATAATCTCCCCCTTTGTCATTGATGGAAACCTCAAACTAAAACTACCACATGCTAAAACCTATACTACACTTTCCAACGTACACATATTGCCAAACTAAAAAACTATAGTAACTCCCCCTTATTATAGCATCTTTTACTTATTCCTATACCTATTCTTGTACTTCTCCCCCTTTTACGTCAATGGCAAAGGGCCTATCCTGGAGCTAACTCTTAGCTCCCCCTCAACTGATACTGATCCTCAATGATAGGAAATAAAAGAAATTACTCCCAACTTCTCTCACAGATACTCAAATGTGTCCTTTCATAATACCTTTGTGAAGATATCTACAATCTATTCTATAATATTGATATATTTTAACTTAACTTGTTAATCTATAACCTGCTCTCTCAAGAAGTGATATCTGATAGGAATATGTTTTTTTCTTGAATGCATCACTAGATTTTCAAAAATATTAATAGCACTTGTGTTATCACAAAAAAATATAGATAGGTTCATCTAATTTTACCTTGATGTCTTCTAAAGTTTGCTTCATCTAAAGGACTTGATTACAACACAACACTGCTACAATATATTCTGCTTTAACTATAGAAAGTGATACTAAGTTTTTCTTCTTGATTAGCGATAATACTAAGCTATCACGAAGGATTAAAGCTCTTCCACTTGTACTCTTTATGTCATCTAAACATCCTTCCCAATCTGAATTTTTATAAGCAACCAAATTGAAATCTCTACCTATGAGATACCACAATCCATAATCCAATGTCCCTTTGACATATCTAAATATTCTCTTCACCAATTGAACATGACTTTCCTTTGGGACTACCTGATATCTTGCAACCATATCTATTGCATGTATGATGTCTGGCATCGATGCTATCAAATATAAAATACTACCAATCATAGATCTATACAAAGATTGATCTGCAATAGGTGAATCTTCATCCTTACTCACATTGTTCCTTGTACCCATTGGTGTGCCAACTTGTGCACAATCCTCAAAACCAAATTTTTTCAACATTTCCTTGGCATATTTATTTTGAGATATGAAAATTCCTTTATTTAACTAAAATATTTGCAACCCTAAGTAAAATGATAATTCTCCATTCTTTCCCCTTTTATCTATATCTTGGTGACTTTTTGAATTCTTCAAGGTGACCCTTCATGATAAAATGCACCCTTCCTCATTTATCTTCACTTGGTGACTCTTTGAATTCCTCAAGATGACCCTTCATGGGAAAATGCATCATTTCCCTCTTTTATCTTTGCCTCATGACTCTTTGACTTCTTCATGGTCCTTCTTTTGACTTTATGCAACCAAAAATATATTCATTAATATTAGATAAATATCAACACACTTTAGCCAATATATGAACATTAAAAACACCTTTAGACATTAAATACTATGGGGCATATGTCACAAATAATGTTAGACCTTTAACATCAATGACAATATTTCAGCCAATCTCCCCCTTTGTCATTGATGAAAACCTCAATCTAAAACTACCACATGCTAAAAACTTGTACTACACTTTGCAACCTACACATATTGCCAAACTAAAAAACTATAGTAACTCCCCCTTACTATATATTATTGTACTTGTTCCTATACCTATTCTTTTATTTCTCCCCATTTGACATCAATGGTAAGGGGCCTATCCTGGAGCTAACACTTAGCTCCCCCTCAATTGATACTAATCCTCAATGACAGGAAGTAAAATAAATTACTCCCAACTTCACTCATAGATACTAGAATGTGTCCTTTGGTAATACCTTTGTGAAGATATCTACAAGCTATTCTATAATACTAATATATTTTAACTTAACTTGTTGATTTGTAACCTACTCTCTCAAGAAGTGATATCTGATAAGAATATGTTTTGTTCTTGAATGCATCACTAGATTTTTAAAAATATTAATAGCTCTTGTGTTATCACCAAAAATATATATAGGTTCATCAAATTTTACCTTGATGTCTTCTAAAGTTTGCTTCATCCAAAGGACTTGAGTAGAATAAAACACTACTGCAATATATTCTACTTCAACTATAGAAAGTGATACTGAGTTTTGCTTCTTGCTTAGCCATGATACTAAGCTATCACTAAGGAATAAAGCTCTTCCACTTTTATTCTTTATGTCATCTAAATAACCTTCTAAACCTGAATTTGTATAAGCAATCAAATTGAAATCTCTACATGTGGGATACCACAATCTATAATCTATTGTCCCCTTGACATATCTAAATATTCTCTTCACCAACTGAACATGACTCTCCTTTGGGACTACCTGATATCTTACAACCATATCTACTACATGCATGATGTCTGAAATCAATGCTATTAAATATAAAATACTACCAATCATAGATCTATAAAAGGATTGATCTGCAATAGGCGAATCTTCATCCTTACCTTGTTCTTTGTACCCATTAGTGTGCCAACTAGTGCACAATCCTCAAAACCAAATTTTTTCAACATTTCCTTGGCATATTTATTTTGAGATATGAAAATTCCTTCATTTGACTAAAATATTTGAAACCCTAAGTAAAATGATAATTCTCCAATCACAGACATCTCAAATTCTTTTCGCATATTATCAAAAAATTCTTTTGTCATCTTTTCAATATTTCTTCTAAATATTATGTCATCAACATATACCACAATAATCAACTGATGTTCACCTTCTATTTTTATGTAGAGATTACTATTAGCAAAACCTCTCTTAAAACCTTGATCTTGTAGGTACTTATAAATTCTTGCATACCAAGCTCTAGGAGCTTGTTTCAATCTATACAGTGATTTCTTCAATCTACACATATGGCTCCTATCATTTGAGAGAATAAATTCCTTAGGCTGCTCAATGTAGATCTCCTCTTCTAAATTCCCATTCAAAAAAGTAGACTTGACATCTATTTGAAACACTTTAAAGTTTATAAACATTGCATATACAAGAAAAATTATAATATCTTCTAGCCTTGGCACTAGCATAAAGGTTTCTTCAAAATCTATACGCTCAATCTGAGCTAATCATTTACATACTAACCTTGCTTTATTCCTGATAACTTTACCATCTTCATTCAATTTGTTTCTATATACCCATTTTGTTCCTATCACATTTTGATCTTTTGGTCTAGGCACTAATTCCCAAGTATCATTCTTTTCTATCTAATTTAATTCTTCATCCATTACTTTAACACAATGTTTATCATTTCTAGCTTCTAAAAAAGTTCTAGTCTAAATTTTGGATAACAAAGAAAAATTAACTTGCTTAGATTCACTTACCATCATCCTTCTGGTGTGAACTCTTTCATTTATATTCTTGATGATGTCACTCTCATTATTATTTCTCTAGACATATTTGGATGGGGTCTTGGTGTCTTTTTGCTCCTTCTCATCTTCATATGATTCTTTAACATCTTCTTCCATGATTTTAAGAGTGTCTATTAGATCACTGTGTCTTTATGTTACATCTTCATCTATCTTGACTCTCACACTTTCAACTATCTTCTTATTTATTTTGTTATAATATTTATACGCTTTACTTTTGCAAGAATATCTAATAAATATACCTTCATCTGTTCTAGATTCAAACTTACCCAAATTTTTATTGGTTCTCTTTATGAAGTATCTCCTACAAAAAACTTTGAAATAATCAACAATAGCTAGTTTATCTTTCCATAGCTCATAGGGAGTCTTGACATTATTGACTCTCAACAACACTCCTGCCTCTCTCCAATATTTATTTGTCATCTTGGATTCATTTAGCATTGTCCTCACCATCTCCTAAATTGTTCTATTTTTTTGCTTAACTACTCAATTTTTTTATGGGGTTTTGGATACTAAATAATGTCTCTTTATCCCATGGTCTTCACAATACTCAATAAATTTATCTGAATTGAATTCTCATCCTTGATCTAATCTCGGGTACTTAATCTTCAAACCAATTTCATTCTCAACTAAATCCTTGAATATTTTGAAGTGGCTAAAAGCCTCTAATTTTTTATTTAAAAACATCACCCAAGTCATACATGTAAAATCATCAATAAACAACATGAAGTATTTTTCACCTTGAGTACTTTGAGTTATGGTAGGTCCACACAGATTAGTGTGAACAAGATATAACATCTGAGTGTTTGAGTATTCTTTTGTCTTGAACCATCTTCTGACCTACTTCCATTATTGACATGGTTCACAAAGCATGTTAGAGGGCTTTGAAATATTTGGAATATTTCTAACTGCTTGCTTCTTGCTAATGTTGACAATAATGTCAATATTTATGTGTCCCATTCTCCTGTGCCATATCCACCTTTCCTCAACCTGAATCAAACAACATCTTTGACCTTTGATATCTAATAACATATATAAATGGTTGCCTATCCTCTGAGCATCTAAAATCAACACATATAAATATTTTCTCCTAATTTCACAACATTCTACTTAAAAATTTAATGTGTCCCTGATCACACATTTGACTTACACTCAATAGATTATGCTTAAGACCTTCTACATATAAAATATTTCTAGTCTTAATTCTAACATTTTCCAAACTTAATGTACTTTTTTTTGGCTATTTTGGTAGTGGTATTATCTCTAAATTTCATTGTGCCACCATTGATCTTCTTTAGAGTTATGAACTTTCTATTGTCTTATGTCATGTGCCTTAAACATCCACTATCAATGAACCATGACTTTTCTTCATTTATTACATGCAAGGCTATCTAACTAACATAGACTTTTTAGGTTGTTTCTTCTACCATGAGCTTGTCTAAACTTTCTTCTTGATGAATGGAGCCTTAAAACTTTGGTCCTTTTTGATTGACTCGAACATGCTTCTATAACATTAGGCTATGTTTCCAAAATCATTGAACTTGTAACATACTATGGCCTTTTCATCAAATCCTGATAGAGGAGTAAAAGATTTGTGGCTTCTACTTGACTATGCATGAGTTTCCTTCCCACTATTTTTTAAATTATTAGCTCTTTTCCAACAATCTATTTTCTTATGACCATAACCATTATAATAAAAATAATAACCATGAAAATAGAACATGTTCTGATTTGTGTATCTTTGACCTAGTTGTCTGTTGTAGCTTTGTTCCTACCAGCCTTTTTTGTTTGAGTTGTCCTCTACATTCTTAACTTCTTCCATTTTTATTTCCTCTTTTGTAAGTGTGTTAGCATAGTTATTTTTATTTTCAAATCCAATACCTATCTTATCTGATATTGATTTTTGGCTTTATAATATCTTATTCAACATGTTAGTGTTATTTTCAAATTTTGAGTCATTGGCTACTTTATTTATTTTCTCAATATCTTTTTTTAAAGAGGAAATTTCAAAAACATATCTTTCACATTCTTCACTTACTCTTTATAATTGTACTATTAGATATTCTTCAAAAATTTTGACTTCTTCAATATGTGCTTCTAGATCTTCAATTATTTCTTTTGACTTTTTTTCATTTTTCTTAATCTAGAGCTTCAATCTTTGATTCTTATTCTCAAGAGATTTTAATTATTTTAAATAAAAAATGAGTTATCCTTCCATATTCACCTTATCTTCATCATTTTCTTCTTCTTGATCATCTATACTTTTTCTTTTGGAAGAATCTTCATGTATGGTCATGAATAGAATCTCTTCTTCATCTAAGTCACTAACTCCACTATCTTCAGCTAAGCTAGGATCTTTAGAATATAAACTCTTCTTCTTGAATCCCTTCTTGTATTTACCTTTGAAGTTCTTCTTGTATGTATACTTTCCTTCTTCATTGTCACCATTGTTCTTATCTAGTCACTGAGCTATAAAATGTCCAATCTTACCACATTTAAAACATTTAAATGGAAACTTTCCTTGATATTTACCTATGCCCTTTTTAGGCTTGTGGATGAATAGAGCTCCATTGTCATCTTCCTCATTACTAGAGCTTTCACTTGATTCTTTAATCTTAGCCTTGTCTTTCTTTGATGTCTTGAAATTAGCTTCCCTCTTTGAGGGTTTCAATAGTTCGGTCTACATCTCATATGTTGTAAGAATACCATGTAGTTCATCCATCTTTAGCTTGGATAGATCCTTCATCTCCTCAATTGTTAATACATTTGCATAACATCTCAATGGCAGATATCTCAAAACATTTTGTACCACCATTAAATCTTACAATTTTTCTCTAAGTCCTTAAATTTGATTAACTATTTGATCAACTTGCAAAAAATAACTTGCTATATTTTCTTCCTCTTCCATATTAAAACTTTCAAACTATCTTCTAAAATTCTGGAGCTTAACTTGCTGAACATTTCCATCACCTTTCTAAATATTCTCAATCTTTACCCAAGTCTCATGAGTATATTTGCATTGCATAACTTTAACAAATTTTGATTCACATAAACCACATAAAATAGCATTTAAAGCTTTAGCATTATTTTCACTTGCCTTTTTTTTTAGTAGTTACAAGTGTATGTGGCTCTTCATATTCCTCCGTCACTACTTACCAAATTGAATTTTAGGGCCATCAAATAAGTCCCCATCTTTATGCTCTAAAAGGCATAGTTTCTCTCATCAAAAAAATTTGCCTTATGTATAGAAAAACCTTCATGTGATCCAGCCATCATGTTTTCCTTGATCTACCTTCAAGTTGTTAAAATATTTCCAAAAGAACCTACTCTGATACCAATTATTAAGAATAGGATATACTGAAAGGGAGGGTGAATTAGTATATCATATATCTTATAAAACTTTTTCTTAATCAAACTCCACTTAACCATACATTCAAGATATGCAATAAAATTGAAACAAAAACATGCACCATACAAGAGAGAGAGACATCATATGTTTACGTGGAAACCCAAAGTGGGAAAAACCATAGATAAAAATCTCAAGTATATGAATGAACACCATCTTAAATTACAAATTTTTCAAGCACAACTTGTAGGAGCACCAACCCATAAGAGCACCAACCCCTCTTATACAAAACAAAACTATCTCTCAATGTTGCTTTCTCAATATATGATAGAACTCTACTATATCTCTTTCTATCATCTCTTATTTTCTTATATAAAATAATTACAAACTATGCACACTCTTGCATATTACAAATGGATTCCTAAGCCTCCTTTTATAACTTTCCAAATTACTTTTGGCATTCACCCTTTGTGATGCTTCAATCCACATGGAAAATGCAACCAAAATTGCATGACCCTTCAAATCCTTTCATCTGAAAAGTCACATGGTGACCCTTCATGAGCAAATGCATCCTTTCCCCTTTTGTCTTTATCTTGGTGACTTTTCAAATTCCTCAAAGTGACCCTTCATGAGAAAATGTACCCTTCCTCTTGTATCTTCACTTGGTGACTCTTTGAATTCCTAAAGATGACCCTTCATGGGAAATTGCATCCTTTCCCTCTTTTGTCTTTACCTCATGACTCTTTGACTTATTCCTGGGCCCTCTTTTGACTTTATGCAACCAAAAATGTATTTGTTAATATTAAATAAATATCAACACACTTTAGCAAAATATGAACATTAAAAACACCTTTAGACATTAAATTCTATAGGGCCTTTGTCACCAATAATGTTAGACCTTTGACATCAATGACAATATTTCCAATAAAACACCAATATTTTGTTCAAGAGCAAGAGTTGAGGTTTTAGAAAGAGTGCTTGGTTAGGAAATACCAAGATAGGAAAGAAAATAACTATTAGTTGTTTTTAAGAATGATAGCATCCAATACTAGGTCCCAATTGCCCTCTCCTACCCCTATTTATGCTCAAATTCATCCCCCTAGTCAACCTTATCAAATTCCATCCTTGTCAAGAATCAAAGAAGCAATAATGGACCAAGGGAGAACAATCAGGAAAATCAACAAGGAGGTTGGACTTGGACAAGAATTCCCCATTCATGCCATGGAGGAGATAAAGATAAAGGTTGGGCATCCATTAAAGAAGGTGACTATCCACACTTTGATAATCAAGAGATGAAGGAGTGGGTGTTATCCATTGAAGAGGTGTTATAACTTTAGGAAGAATATCATATCAAATCAAATCAAATTAGCTTACCCATTCCTTATATTCCTACTCCACCAAGTGAACCTTCTTATCCTCTTACCATTTCCCTTAGCAAAGGAGGAACTATTATATGAAGAGAAAATAAATACCATTTAGTTGAAGATCATGAATCCATCCCAACATGGATCTCCTCTTACACATTCGACCCTAACTATGTCATGCCCTCTCTTGTGAAACCACCCTCTCTTATACCCATTCAAGAAAAAGAGAAGCTGGATGTACCCTATACATTCCCCTTATAGAAATAAGTCAAGGGGGGCATAAAGAAGAAAGATGTGTCAATTATGGTGGTCCAAGAAATAATTAAATAATAAGAGAAGGTGGATGTATCTTACACATTTCCATCATGGAAATAAATTTAGAAAGGCATAGAGAAGGAGGAAGTGCTAGTTGAGGTAGTCTAAGAGACAATCTTGGAAGAAGAAGAATTAGTTGTTAAAAAGGTGAATCAAACAACCATATCTAATCTCAATGATCTCTACCTACAAGAGTTATATGACTATTTATCCCTCCCTTAAGAACCACGTAAAAGATCCTTCAAAGTCCCTATTTAGAAGTTTACTCTCTTAAGATGCAAGCAAGGTAAACTTCTTCACCCTCCTGCCATCTCCCTCTTGGAGAAAGAACCTATTTTACAAAATATAGAGGAGGATATTTCATTAATAAGTGAGCCACAAGATGAAAATACAAGTGTCTATGATGAACATATCATGATGGGCAACCCACTTCATTTAGAGGAGGAAAAGTCAATTTTGGACCAGCCTTCTTTGCATGGCTTTGACACTAATGAATTAGCATATGAAGAGGATAATACTCAATATGAACATGGGGGAGACCTTGAATGGACTAATAAATGTTTATTCTACATATATGAAAAAGAGGATAAGAACCAAGTACCTGAGGTTGGTCAAAATCAAGATGAGGTGTCAAACAAAGATAGCCCTAATAGGTTAGATCTAGAGGAAGGCAAATTAGACCTTGAGCAAGACAAGTGTGATGTTTTAGAACTTGGTTGGTCAAATAAACCCTAATTTTCAATTTAAAAACAAGATGAAATATTGATTTAGGTTGATGAAGGAGAGATCTCAAGTGCTCAAGTGATATAGTTTGATAAACATACCAGTGAAGAGCTTGAAGAGTTGTGGTAGTAGTTCAATTCTATAACCAAAAGGTTTGAGGAGGCTAAGAGACCTATCCTTCTTCAAAAACTATGAGCATGATGCTATAAGTATTATCAATCCTAGTTTTCACAAGAATAGGGTGGAAGAATATGGTCTTTTTGAGCCTCCAAGTGAACAAAATGTAGTTGCTCCTAAGAGCTTGAATGAAGCCTTTGTGCAAGGATTTCTCAAGAGTCATGAGCAACATCAAGAAAGTATTGAGACAATAAGGTATTTTATCTAAATTTGAGACATGTTTGTCCCATTTCATCTATTGAATATCATGTCAAAAGGATTGACAATCAAGTAGTTTGGTTCACCAGTTTTGCTGCCTAAAAAATAAGGTATTTTTCATCCTAGTCCATTATACGTGAATAATGCTAAAATTTCCCATTTGACCTAGGAAGGAGGTAATTATAAATTATAGACTTATATATAATAGAGTATATTTTATGTTTTCCTCTAAGTTCCTTGTGCACATATTTCTTAGTTGTGTGTTTGCCTACCCTAAGTGTCTTGGGCACAATGTTGGTTTCATTTCTTGTTGTCCTTGTTGCTTCAAGAGGAGGTTTTCAAAAATGGGTATCCTTGTATAAATTTCATATCACCTAGGAAGGAAAGACTTATGACCCCATATTCCCAATGGATCAGATAAGGAAACTAATCTGTTCTATAGCAGGCATGCAATCCTAGGAGGTCACTAGAAATGTTGGCCAAAATTGGCCTACATAAAAAACTTTTGTCTAGATGTGGTATGAGAAGATGAGTATATTTCTTATTGAATGAGTGATCCAATGGTGGAAGTAGATGTCAAACCTCATGACCCTCTAAATTTCACTTGCAATCTTTTGAAACACTTTAAGAAATCTTTAAGTTGGATTTAGAAATTTTGAGAAAAAAGCCTAGAAACATGTCTAAAGCTACAAGTGAGGGGTCCAGTAGGTTTTCATGGTGTTCAGGTATTTAGGGGCATGAAGGAGGTTTTCACAAAGTCTCAATGGTTCATTAAAACCTTGGTAGGCCAAACAATCATTTCTTTCATTTCCATGCACAGTCAACTGAGTGAGGTAGTTGAGCTCTTGAAGAGTTCATAACAAGGTTTAAAGGTGATTTCAAGGGGGTTAAACACATTCTTGTTGCATGGTCAATAAAACAAGAGCCTTTAAAATTAGAAAATATGGATTGTAATTGTTTATTTCTTGTGTATACATAGTCATCCACCATGAACAAGAACCTATATGTGCTATGGATAATATCATCACATTGAAAAAGAGTAATTACCTAGATTTAATCACTTCATGGTTGAAATAGCTTGTTTGAAAAAAAATTAGGATCCTAAAGTTAAACATAGGGATGTCAAGTGTTAAATCCTCACTCAATCAGATCAAGGATCAACAACATGAAGTCACTAGGTCAAAGGATCCTTAAACTGAACACATGGTTACCAAGTATCAAAACCTCACTTGATTAGATCAAGGATCAATGACATGTGGGTAATCTCATGAAGTCAATAAGTTAAAGCCCCTAAATCAAGATTGATGGTGTGTATTCTTACATACAAATTCTGATCGATGATCCACATTGAAGACTGGGGTCAATAAGTTAAGAAATATCTAAGTTACACATTCAATCATGCAAATAAAGATCTAATGGTGAGCATGAGGTCAAAATGTTAGAAGATCCTAAGAATGAATGCAATGGTGCCATGTGTCACAATCATGGTGAATAGGAAATAGATTCATGACCTATGTTTGATCATGTAGATCAAAGATAAATGATGTGCATTTAATTATGCAGATGGGGATTGATGGTGTAGATCAAAGTTAAAGGAGTCAATAAGCCTAGATTACACATAAGGTTTCCACATGGCATAAAAGTGTTAATTGGATGGAGAATGATAGTAGGGTACACAAAATTCATGTGTGGATACCATGTGTCACAAGCACAAGTGAATATCAAAGATCAATTGGTAACATTGAAAGTCAAGGCTAGGAGACTCTTGAGGAGATTGATAGAGAAAATTTAATCAGGTTTATAGGGGGCACAAGATGAAGACATGTGTCTAAATTTAAAATTGTCATATTTTAAATTTAAATAAACAACATGGTAAGGAGATGCCACATAGGTAGATGTGTCAAGATCGAAATATGATTTGGGTTACTAAATCAAACACTACAAATTCATATTGCACCATTAAAGCTCAATGCAATGGAAAGGTCTACTCAGTTAGATTATGAAGTCTATCTTTGGTTTTATACATACGTCTTGTTCATGATCAAGAGACTAAGTAGCATATGGATATTCATTTAGGTTATGACTATATGAAAACCAATAAGGGGATTGGTTTTCATCTATAATGGACCTATGTTTAAGGTTTGGCATAGGGGTAGGGTCTTTTGATAATTATGTTCTTAAGGGATAATTTATCATGGATGAGCTTAAGAGTTTCAAGAGAAAAATATATCTTGTAATAGCATTGCACTCAATCATTCGCACCCTGAGTAGTAATATATAGAGAACTAAAGTACATAATCATGTTTTAGCCATAAAGGATGGGAGTAATTTTTAGGGAACTTAGTTCAAGGTAGCTCAAGCTTGTGACCTCCATCAATGGGTTCTACAAGAGTTTTAGGCATCATGAATTTTATTCCAAGTTGGAGGAGCAAAGTCAAGTTGAAAATATAAAATGGCCTTAAAAAGCAAACATGAAAGATAACCTTCATGGTCAGTTAAGCATCTTATGCCAAGTCAACTGACTATTTTCCATCAACTTATATAAGTACAAGTGGAAGGTGGCATAGAAATTAGTAGAGAATTTTGGAGGTTGAGAAAGGCAAGTGTAGCATTCAATGAAGTTTCAAGTCTTTGGAGACTTTTCCCTTTTAGTAGATCATGACATCATAATCCTCGAAAAGTTTTGTCTTCTAGTGCATTTCTAAGCTAATGAGAGGGATTGAAGGCTATTTGGACTAATGAGGGTTATTTTATTGAATAAGGATTAGTGTTGATTGATCAAAATGTGGTTGAGTCTCTATAGAAGTGGTTGTGTCTCATTTATTGAATTCAGTTTGCTTTCTCCTTCTCTCTTTGTTCCCCCTTTTTCCTATATCTTCTATTTCTCCACCATTTTTAAAAGAGACTCTCATTTGAAAAGAATAAATCCTATCAAAAATTTGTATGAAAGACCTCTTGAATCAATAAAGATAATTTTTTACCTATCTCTTTCCTCTAAATTATGTTTAGCAAGCTTATACATGATGGCCTTGTGAAGAAGTGTTCTTATAAGTCCATTATCCTTATTTTTTACCTATTTTTAGGTGTTTTTAGGTTAGTTGAAGATCTGAAGTTGAGATCTTTCTTCCATTAATAGATGATTTGTGTGAATTTTATAATTCCTCCTTACTTCATTCATTGCTTAATGATCCTAGTTTATGAAACACTTATGCAAATTAGCTAGTTTATGAGATTATGTGAGCAAGGATTGTCTTATGATACATCAATTTTTATTTCATTCTTATGTGAGTGTCAATAAATTTTGTGGATCACCCCATTTATCTCTCTTAGTTACCCTATACCCTCTCTCTATCCCTTTACCAAGTATAAGCATTAGTTTAGGTGACCTACCAAAAGGAAGTTGGTGTTCTCTAGAGATTCAACCTCATTACAGGATACCCACAACCTAAGATTGTTCCCATTTTGAGTCTTAGTTGGAGAGAGCCTTAAGAACCCTATCCAAAGGTGTAAACTAATGCCACAAAAATTCCCATTTCAATTTTAATGCAATATTTAACTTTGGTGGGTTCACTTTGTTTACCAAATGGTAATATTTTATTAACATTACATGATTAGTAATTTTGTTTGAGATGAATATCAATTCTTTATTTATTATATCCTTTGCCCTATTATCAAATTTATTTACTTGTACCTTGGTCCTTCTTCCTTCACATTATGACATTTATCTAATACTCATTTAGCTAGCTCTTTAGATTTTTAGTTGTGTTTTGTATATTCCTAAGGTCATGAGTTAACATGATTAAGCCACGTGGAGCAATCTTAGACCTGTGGACACTTGAAAGGTCAAAATCATTGTCATTTTCAATGTTATAACTATATATGTTTTAGAAGGTTTTAGGTAATGGAACACTGACATGTGGCATGATCTCATAAACTCAGAGGCTTAAAGACTCAAAGGCTTAAAGACTCAGAGGCTTAAAGACTCAGAGACTTAGAGACTCAGAGACTTGGGACCATTAACCTCTTTTTTTTTCATTTGACCTTCTAAAATTGTAGTGAAATGAAAAGGTGCCAAGTGCCATCCATTTAGAACTTGGAAGCTTGGAACCATTATACTATAGACCATTATACCATGTTAATCCTTATAAGGTTTAGTTTGATGAAAATCCACCAAGTGTTAAATGTTCAAAAACTCAAAAGCTTAGAATAAGCCCTTAAGATCTCAAAACCATTAGTTGATTGATAATATTCTGAAAATCCTCCATGTTCCCATGTTCATGAGTATAAACCACATGGCATGTTTTTGGATCTCAAGGACTCAAAATACTTAAGAACAATTTAAAGGATTTATGTAATACTATGATGTCACCTATCAATGTTTAAAATCCCATGATCATTTGAAGAATTGAATTTCCCTTTGAGGAAGTTAATGGCTCTGGGTGACATAATAACACCACTTGTCACAATCTCATCTAATGAATTTAAGGCCTGATCATGGGTGAATAACAAGTCTTTCATTGATGGTCCTATGATCATACAAAATATGTAGAAAAGCATGGACAAAGACATTAATCTTGATAGTCAATAAATCAAACCATCAATTTTGAGGTAAACTTATGAAAACCTAAGATTCAGAATAACTTAAAGTAATCATTCAAATTTTGATTTTTAGGATTAAAATTCCTACAAATTTAGACTCATTGAAACAACCTAGACTTTTCATGAAGAATATCATATTATGAACTTCTAAGGTTTGTAAGGGCACTAAAATAGAGGTTTTTAATAGTGATGGGTCCCCATTTTAAATTTAATAATGAGGTATGTGTGTGTTAGGGCACAATAATTGGTGGCACATAGGGGAAAATACCCCTGAGTATTTTGAGAACCCAAAATTTTAGCAATGTATTATATCAAATTCAAGCTCTTCCCAAACCAAAATAAAAGACTGAACCTTGAAATAAAATCTTACTTCCTCATGAAACATACTAAACATTTCATTCATTGGGCTTAAGTGTATGGTCATAGTGAAATTAATTCCTTATTGTCATGAGAGTCTTGACCAATTCTTGGAGAAACATTGTAGGTTTCATTTTGACCTTCTGATTTTGTAATCAAATAATAAGGGAATCTTAGGCATTGCTCTTCTACCAATCAGGCATCCATACCCATGATAGAGATACCTTTGATTCCACTCATGGACTTTCTCTAATACCAACCAAGCATCCATATCTATAGTATGGATTTCTTGAATCACCTATCCTCTATCAATTTGTATAATTTTTTTGAAACATGGATAGAGCAAGGTTGGGAACCACCATTGACTGGGTGTATGTATAAGAAAAAACTTATTTGGGTTAATACATCCCTATCACTATGTCTTTAGTTTTATGTTTATTATCTCTCATTCATTTTTTATCATGTAATAGTTTAGTGAGCCATTTGAGATGAAAATTATTTCTCAAATTTTTATGATTATATCAAATTAAATTCTAAAAGTCCAAAAAACTTGTTCAATCTAAGTATAACTTAATTCAATCACAATACATACCTCAATCATAGATAATATTATACTATCAAAATACATTCTTATGAGAACCAATTATGTTTCTTTATATATCATCTCCTTGATTTTGGCATATCTTTGTACTTTGGTATAGGAAATTAGCCAATCTACTCTATAATTTTAAAGAACTAACCTAGAAAGCATAACAACTAATATACTAAAATCAAAATATAGAAAACAGGGGATCTAATCTATTTATATTCTAAATATTTACTTAAAATTTACTGTGATTCATCTTTAGTTGGAGAAACCATGAATTATTAATTCAAAAATTATCCATTTAATGGAAAAGAGAGATCGTGACCTTGAAGGTCTTGTAGTCAGAAGGCATTGTTACCTAGGATTTATGATATTTCATAAGGTTCAATCCATAAATGAGTGAACTTATCATGTTGTCCCTTATTTTCATATACTTTATCCCATAAAATCATTAGGTCTGAGATCTTGAAGGCTTTGATCTTAGATCTTTTTTCAAACTGCCATTTGAAAATATCTTGATGTTTATTGAAGCTATGCAGTGCATCAGTTCTTGCATTTTCAAATTAGACTATCTCAAGTAGTCTAAATTTAACTCTTTCCTCTTCACCCATTTATTCTTTCATGAATTTGTGTGTTGGTATCTTCAAGTTAATGGGGAATATTTGTTGTTTTCCATACATCAACATAAAATGTGAAGCCTTGAGATCTTGTTTGTTCTTGGTTTTGTCTAGCCATAGTGCATATTTTAATAATAAATGCCATTCTCTTAGTTTGTTTTGTGCTAACTTCTTGATGGCATTAGCCATAGTTTTGTTAGTAGACTCTACTAATCCATTTCTATAAGGATAGTGGTTTTAAGAGAATTTAATTATGATTTGATTTTCATAGGCCCATTCTGTAAATTCAAAAGATTGAAAAGCTAGACCATTATCATGAACTAAGGAAATGGGGTGCCAAACCTAGTTAATATAGTTTCTTCTAAAAATATGATGACATCAATTACCCTAAAATTATTTGTTACCATAGCTTTTATCCATATGATACAATAATTAGTAGCTATAAGGACAAATTTGTGTCCTACCAAAGAGTTTGGGTTTATCACCCCTATAAAATCAAGGCCCGATTTGACAAAATGACATCCTTTGATGACTATATGTAAAGGCATGATATCGTTTACTTATCTATTTTTGAACACCTAGTACTCATGGCATATCTTAATTTGATTATGCACATCTTTAAAGATTGTGGGCCTGTAGTATCCCATCCTCAAAATCTTATGGGTTGTAGTATTGATAGAGGGATATCTACTACTAATATTTTTTTGTAAATTATCTAGGATATCCATAGCCTCTTCTTTTGAAACAAATCTTAGATATATGTCTTCAGAGTTATTTATGTATATAACTCCATTTTATATCATATAATGAGCTGATTTGTGCTTGAGTGCTCATCTTTGATCTCTTTTTAGTTTTAGAGGACATGTACCTATGAGTAGGTAATGGATGATCTATGAGTACCATTCCCTACTAGCTACCAAAATTACATTAATTTATTCAATGCTAATATGGGGATCAGTTTCAGCCATCAACTAGATGATTCCTTGGCCTCTCATCATTTTAGCTAGTCTAAGCTTAAGGTTAAACTCTTGAAGTTTGGCCTTCTACTTTCCTCTTTTTTCACCCAACTCATTCTAGCCAAGCATGAGATTGGTAGTTAGAGCTAGGATAATAGGAAATATCTTATGCCTCAGCATATAATGCTTGAATTTCTTAACAAATTTGATCAAGGTATATATATATATTTATAAATCATGGAGTATTTAAACTCTACATCCTTCATATTGCTGCTCATGAAGGCAATGGGATGTTCATTATCTTCCACCTTTTGTGTAAGTATTGTAGCAATAGAATGTTTGGAGGTGAACTATAATGATAAAAATCTTTATTGAAATCTAGACTAATTAGAATTGGAGATCGAGCAATTCCAATATTGATGTCCTAAAAATATTTCGTAGTCTCGATTATCCATTTGATCTTGGCATCATGTTTTATCATAGCGTTTAATGGCTTGACAATTTTTGCAAAACTAGAGATAAGTTTCCTTAAAAATTGAACCTTGCCAAAGAAAGACCTCAGGCATTTCTTACTATTTGGTGGGTCAACTTGAAAATAGCCTAGAATTTTTCTATATTAATGGAGATTCCTTTCTTGGTAATTATATGACCTAGCTAACCCAAAATATTTTTTCTTTGGGTTTAAAGAGACTGCATATCTTCTGCATCTATCAAATACCTTCTACAAATGGTCTATGTGATCAACACTTTCTTTTGAAAAAATAGTAAAGTCATCCATGTAGTTGATGATACACTTTCCCAATAATCCTTTAGAGGCAAAATCCATTATTCTTTGGAAGGTAGCTCCATGTTAATTAGGTTGAATGACATCCTTTTATATGAAAAATTTTCCCACTTGGTGGTGAAGGAATTCTTTATCCTATCTTTTGCTTCAAGCAATAATACATTTTATCCTTAGAATCCATCCAAGAAGGTACATCATATGATATCCACTCACCATTTGAATTACCTCATATAAGGAGGGTATAAGGTAGTTGTATTTCTCTTAAGATCTATTTAATTTCTTGAAATGAATGCAAAATATGATTTCTTTATTCTTCTTTTTGACTAGTAGAAGATTGGCTACCTAGGTCAAGTACATAATTTGAAAAACAATTTTGGCATACAGTAGCTTCTATACTTTAGTTTGTATGAGAGGTTACAGAATTAAGTTTAATTGCCTTTATCTTTACCTAAAAATCTTATACTCTAGATTTAGAGGAATGGTATGGGTGATCACTTGGGGGTCAAAGATCTTCATGGTTATCATATGTCTATGCAATGACATATTTATACTCGAAAACAAATCCCTTAAACTTTTGATTTTCAATTGTTGTGAAACATAGACCTACATTCACCAATTAGGGGTGTTGGTCAGTTCTTTTGTTCTCTCTGATGAAATTAGATTCAATATCTTTGATTTGTTTCTAATTTTGATCTTGAGGATCCACATATAAATTTACTTCTAAAGAGACCATGCCTAAAGGGATTCAATTCTCTTTTAGTTTTATAATACCATCTTCTCCCATGTCTTCAATCTGTATCATCTGGGCTTTGAACACTACAAAATTATTTAAGAGTTACATAATCTATTGATCATCCTCAAATACTTGGAAGTTATCCACATTATTAAGGATATAAGGGCATGAAATAAACTCCATTGATAAATTTTGCATTTATGACTACTAAAGTGGTGCCAGATTAATTGTTGAGGATGCTAATGAATTTGTTAAATGGTTATTCTCTCTTGGATGGATCTAATGTTGAATGCTTCAAAGGACTCAATTATGTCCCAAGCTTAGTGTTTGTATTTCTTTATATAAGTAAGTTTTCACTAGTATTTATTTCTAATCTAGTTAAAAACCAATTTATAGTCACTAAATATCTACAACTACTTGACATTGTGATTTAAGGTAAACTACAGGCCTAGGATTAGAGATTCATACTCAGCTCAGTTGTTTGTGTAGGGGAACTAATATCTATAAACATTGAGGTACTATTCACCTCCTAGATGTGTGAGGGCCACACCAAACCCATAACCTTGTTTTGATCTAGCCTTGTCAAAGTGAAGGATTTATAGCTAAGAAGGTCCTTCAAATTCTTATGCATGCAACACATGTTCTTATCTGATGGTAAATGTATATACACCTACATGAGAAGACACAAAGTCTGATTTATCATTAGTGGCATTATACTCCATAATCATATGATTCATCTTTGGTTCAAGATCCACTTGTATCTAGTTGAGTAGCCCCTTTCATGATAACCACATGTGCAAGAAATTTATGGCCATGTACCCGTTTAATGTATTTGACCAATATTGACTATGTAAAAAAATGTATGATTTTGTAATGTATATGACTAAGATATCAATTATTTTTTTCATGCATGGTTAAGATTCCAAATGTGTTCACATGTTTGTTAATTCACTGACATATGGGATGAAAGATTTGTCCAATTGAAGGATGACTCTCTCTAACTTGTCTAGAGTCAAACCCAACTTTTGGTAGATGGTTGTTGGCATCACATTAGCCGATTCAACTAAATAGTTGTGTATATTCTTCTCAAACATTCAAATGGTTAATGAGAATAGTGGCACTTTGATCTTGTATTTATATACCGTGACATTTTCATGTGTAGCCTTTAATTTTTCAAAAGTTCTCCCAGTCAAAGCCTTAAGTAGAAGCTCTCTTTGGTCAGTTATTTGGGCTAACTCATGTAAGCTAATGTTAGCCTTAATTTTATTCATATCTTCAACAATGTTTTACCCTAATCTATTAGGCATTTCTATGGTCTACAATTATTCTTATTTCTTTGGAGGAGGTCGATTGTTATTGGCCTCTAAATTTGGAGGTGTAGTGGCACTATTATTTAAAGGCATTGAAGTAGTTATATGTTATTTATTTATCATATTTTAATTATTCCTTGCCTGGTGATATTGCTAAAAAACATGAATCTCATTTGTGTTTTCCTCTAGTTCAGTATCTTATTTTAGAAAAAGAGAATCATAGGTTTCAAAGACATTAGCAGTGCTTGGATGCCCTGAACCATTAGAGGAGGATGGTTCTTCCTGATTTGTAAAACTTCTTATCTATTCATCTCCATCTAAAATATTTAGAAACCTTTATAGAATTTGATGTAGTCCAACTCACCATGCTACGTAGTGTTATGTGTTTACCAAATTTGACTTTTAGTCAAATTGTGTCAACCCATACATATTAAATTTTTTTATAGGTTCCTATATGTCTAAAAGGGTCTCATGTGTGTCTAAACACCTTACCCATCCTTGCTCAAACCTTGGTCTAAGCCTAGTTTCATTGTACCTATCTAGTTAACCAAAGTCAACTCTAGTCAAACATGGTCAAAGGCTCAAATTATTTTATAAATGTCCTAATGTGGTAATTTAAATGTTCTAAGGTGCTCCTAAGTTATAAATTTGTCCTTTACCATGATTCATTTGCAAAAAATGCCATTTGGTCACATTTTTGGCTCATTAAATGACTTGTATGGATTTTCCAAGGAAGCATATTTATCACCAGTAAGTTTATAATGTAGAGGAGGTCACAACATGTCAATAATAAGTCATATTTAGTAAAGAATCAATTTTATGCATGAAAATAAGGAGATCTCCTTGAAAATACGCCATTAATGGCACTTGTAAAGACTTGGTGAGCTCACCTTCAGGTAAAAATGTGATTAAAGTGTCTCTTCCCTAAGCTATTTACCATGATTGGTTTTTATAGAAAATGTCATAAAGTTCAATTTTTGCTTCTGTTCCTCCTTTCTTGCCTTCACAAGCTAAGAAGGGTCAATTTGGAATGCTTGTTGCAAGTCATACAGGTAGAGTTGGGAGGAGTTCTCTTGGGGGTTGAAAGAGGTCTAAGTCAGATTCATTTTCAAGGCAACAAGTTTTAGTTTCATGGCTCCTCCTTTATGAACCATTCTTAAGAAGCTAGGTAGCTTTTTATGCACTCACATCCATAAGGGGTCCATGTTTGAGCTTATTCTAGAATTTTTTGCTTTTTTTTGACAAGTTGGTTATTTTCAAGTGTTCTCAATCTAGTCTAATACATTTCCATAAGTTTTTTCCTTGTCCTCTTGGAGTTTGGAGGTCTCAAGAACTCAAGGAGTCTCTTCTAAGCCTATTTTAGCTAGGTATCCATGAAGGTACATTACAGGCATCAGTATAGGGGAATATAACATTGAGTAGGAGTTTTAGAGAGTGTTTTTAAGATGCCCATGGTTAAAATAAATCCTTTAACTATTGGTAAATAATATAGGTCTGCCCATGAGGCCCAAATTATACACATTATCCACTTTCTCCTTCTCTATCTACTCTTTTCATCTATAGGTAGGAGATTTCCACATGGAGGAAGGTGTTTTGAAGTTGATTTTAAAGTGTTATTAATGGATGTTATCTATTTGAGGGATTAAAAATGCATTTGGAGTGTTAGAAGGCTTTTAACAATCTTTTTCTTGCTCATTTCCATCCTTTCTACGTACATACAGTCAAATGTATATCTTCAAGTGTCATTTACAGAGCTACAGAGGTTTATATGGAAGTAAATTGACAAGGTTGAATCCCATGATGATTTTTAAATAAGTTGATAATTTGGGGACCAAGTTTAAGACCCTTGATAGACAAGTATGGTGTTGAGAGACTTTGCTAAACAAAGACCTTGAATTTGGGAACCTTTCCCTAAGTTGAGAAAATAGAGAGCTCCTCCCTTTAGTGATTTTGATTTAGAAATTCAATAGGAGGTTTGAAGAAAGCTAGTTGTGAACCTTTGATAGTCCTAATATGGGGATAGCCACTTGTTATAGAAGGAAAATGGAATATTAAAATAACCTAGTGTTTGAGGTTCTCAAGTCATGATTTTACACACTGAAATTGTTCAGTGTCATCTACAGGTTTCTAAGCCTAAGAGACTCCTAAGACCAAAAACACAACTACAAAGGTCTAAAACCTACACTAGATAACTTATGTGGGTAAATAACATACCATGACTTCAAGGAAGATAGTGACATAGTGACATGCAATTTTGAGATTCCACACTAGCCTATAGACAACCTACAGGTCTCCTTTGCCATACAATTGGCACCTATAGTTGTATGAAGATGAAAGGTCTCTTGGAATAATAGTTAAAGGGATAGTTTTCAAAGCATGTGTTGAGTAAGAAGACTAAGGTGACATTAGGGTACCTCATGATCATGGTAAAATGTAGAAGTAATGGTTTCAAGCCTAATTTACCTACCCTATCCATACATAGGCCTTACAATGTGTGCCTACAACTAGGGAGGAAAAAGTGAGTTTTGATGTCTTGATGGTGTTTGAAGGGTATTTAAGGTATGAACTACATAAAATTCAAATATTTTGACCTCAAGAGACTTAAGGAGGATTCATACACACCATATACAAGTTTTCTTAGAGCCACCCCCACCTACAGGTATGTCTACAAGGTTATCTCAGTCAACAAGGGTAAATTCATATTTGAAATTAAAAGTAAATTAAAAGGCATAATCATGATGGGAAAATTTTATGGCACATTTATCACCATATAATATTTAAAATTAAGTCTTAAACACTAGCTTTAGGCCTCAAATCATGAAATGTACACCTACAGGTGTGATTATAGAGCTAAATACAGTCACAATCAAGGATTGGAAGGTCAGTCTTGAAGTTGTAATAATTTGATGAACATATGAAATTTATAGAGATTATAGAATAGCATCAAATTTTATTATTTCCTAAAACAACCATATTAATATACCACAGTTACATAGTCCATGGTCTAATACCCTGCACAGATTATTTTGAAAAGGTTTGCCTTGGAAATTAGGGAAGCTAAAGGGTCTAGAATCATCACAAAGATTTGAAAATTTGTATAAATAATCCTTTTGATTTCAATAAACCCCTCTAATTATTGGTTTTGTGAGATAAATAGGGGAAGTGCCCCTATTTTATCTCAGATAGGGGCACTTCCCTCAGCTCATAAACTAGTAGTTTTGAGGAAAAGAGATGAAAGGGTGGACCAAAAAAATCAAATACCCTCCAATATATTTGGTGAAGTTGGATCATCAATAGTAAAAAATTGAAACATAATATATAAGCTTTGAGGTCAAGCAGGGTACTACATGCGATAAGGTTTGCAGGTAAGGTAGTTAGACAAGGTACAAGCTTAATCCTAAATGAGAGGTCATTTCCAATTTTTAACCTTTAGAAAGCATTATAATTATTTGTATCACATTCATGGGAGTTAAAATTATGTGTCTAATCCATATTAGAGGTATATAAGTTCAATAAGGAGGTTTGAACTATAAAGTTTGTAACTAGGCCTAGTAGGCCTAATCTAGGCCTAGTACCTAAAGAGGAGTCCTATCACTTTTCGAGCTAGATTTCCACTAATACTTGTTAATATATGTTTCTAGGATGTTTACAAAGGTTTTATATCCATCAGCTTGTATATTAATCCATCAATAATCCATTTTAGGGCTTGAAGATACTCAGAGCCTATAGAATGTACAAAAAAGTACACGAATGGCTAACTTGGAATGCTTAGAACTTCCACAAATCCTTATATGAAACCTCAAGCTATTAAAAGGTATTAGGGAGGGTCCAAAACAAGTTGTCAATGGCATTATTTTAATACTTCAATGTGGTATCTTCATGAACAAATGCTAAGACCTAAAACCCTCACAAACCCCAACTCAGACCTGATTAGAAAGATGAGACAAATGGAGTATCCAGATGGGGATTAAACGAAAGGGAGATGATTTTTAATTGTATATGACTCTCTAAAGCCTTGTTACATTTGATTGAGGTATACCTTACTTGTATGGATGGTGTATAATAGGGCTTTTCTTAAAAAATTTATGTGTTTTGTAGGTATAGAGAGGTTTCAAAAGATGCAATCACCTTTCAGAGAAATATTAGGACTTGTTTCAGGTCACCATTATAATATATTTATCTATCTATTCTCTTAAGTGTTTTTTCTATCTTCTTCATCTCAACCAGTCTAGTGGGTAGATAGTGAAAACTTGATGAAATTGGTGAAACTCTAATTGGGAAGCCTTTTGAGACTTGATTGATGAACTTGATGACTTAGACACTCTTTACAGGTGTCATTTATCCTTTTGTATGGATCATATTGTATAATTATAAGGATTTTGAATGCCAAGTGTGAGAGGTGCATGAGAATAAGTAATTTGTAATTATTAGAGATGATTTCTCATGGGCATAAGGTTGTAGATGATTAGGGGCCATTCCAATGCATGTATGGGATTATCAGTAACCCCTCTCCCTCATATCAATCATTAGACCTAACACTATTTAATGATGAGGTAGTTTTGTGAAGGCAAATCATGATGGTAGTTTCATGTGCAAGTAAAAGAACATCTACACCACATATGGAGAATTTTGATGATTTGGGAGACATTTTTCCATATTTTCCTTATAGGACCTATCTCATACCTGATTCTATGACTATTATAACTCCTTATGCTTGTTTTACAAGTGTCTTAGTGACCCTTGAGCTTCCCCTTCTCTCTCCTCTCACAATTTCTATATATTCTAGCCTTTTTGGTTGTTATAGGGATCTCTCCACCTGAGTATGGAAAAGCCCTACTCAATTTTTTATTGAACTAACAAAGAATGTTGTTTTACCTCATTTATGATTTTATCAAGTGCATGTTATGGTTTTTGGTCTTGTACAAGTGTATTTTTCTTACGTTGACTTGTTATTGTGACCTAGGAATTTGAGTCAAGAGAGGATGGTTAGTATGGTGTTAGTTCCAAAATGAAAAAAAAGTGAAATAAACACACTAATAGTATAACATCTCTAGGCCTAGACACTAAGAAGAGCTTAGTTAACAAAAGCAAATGACAAGCATAACTAAAAAGTAAGGACTAAAAACATAAGAATTCCTTTCACCTTCTTTGGATGCTCCAAATACCTTTGTAATGGTAGCTTGCTTGGCTTGTGCTTCAAGAGGTTTTCTTCAATGGATTGCGGCTACCTTCGTCTCCTATTGGCACCTTTGGATTGTGGCTTGGCTTGGTTTGGAATCAATTTGGCATTATAACACTAGTTTCTTGAAGCTTTTGGCACCAATCCTGCATTATAACTTTGTGCTAATTAAGCTTTGAAATGATGTTGTGAGGCCTCCTATTTATAGATTTTTGGATTTGATCATAATCAACCTCAACCATCTATCTCAATATTGAGATGTGTGGTTGAGGATTAATTCAATTTTTGGAATTAATTTTGTAATTATCTTCATTATGGAATTGGAAAAAGGGGCAATTAAGAGGCATGGAGGGCATCATGGAAAGCATTAATGAGACATGGGAGGCATGAATCTTGATATTTGTGGCATTTATGGCCTAGGTATGTCTTCCCAAAGAATGAGGTCACTTGATGATGCAAATATTCAATATTCATTTCCAAAAAAAAGTATTCAACAAATTTCCATGGAATTTTTTATTAGGCCTTGATTTGGGTTAATTTGCTCTTAGGCATGATTAAGCACATTATGCACAAATCACCCAAATCTATCATAATGCCTTATTATTGGTCCTAAATTTGATTGGATTTAAATTTTAAGTCCACATTAGATGCATTGGATGCATATTCCTATTTAGAATGTTGCCAACAAAAAATAACAAAGGCACAAATCTTGTGTAAAAGATTTGATAGAAAAGAGCAGTCCAGAGCACGTAGGTGTAAATTTGGCATTTTGATTTGAAATAGACTGATCAAAGTTAGTTGGCCCATAAATTTTATTTCCCCATTTAGGGATACCCTAGCCAAAATTCACATTTGAATATGTCATTTTCACATCATTTTCTATGTTTTAATGTTTTTAGGCCAAATTGTGCATTTTAGATGGAAACTAGCCAAAATCCTGATTGGAGGTTATCGGTGGCCAGTTTTAGGTGTCTAAAATTTACCCCTATTTAGGAAAGCATTTCAATCTATGAGCATAGTAACATCTTCTCAAATAATGAAAAGGTCTTGCATGCCTACAACTGTAATGATGATATATTAACTGTAGGATGCCCCCTCAAGGGAATGGTTGGTACAAGTGGATCGATAAAAGGTCTCTCAAAAAGAAAGAAGAAAAATGAGGGGACCAAAGAAAGGAAATATGATGGGATGAAAACAAAATGATAGTAAAAAAGTAGTCAAAATCATTGAGAATACAAGTGGGATAGTGTATAATGGTTTGCCCAAAGGTGGTTATAAGCATTGTACCTCAATAGTGGCAATGTGGTATGATAACACAAAGATTTGCCCAAAGGTAGTTATAATCATTGAGAAGATGGAGTTACCCCATTTAGGATAAACAAACAGGATAATAACATGCCCCTATATAGGTATAAAAAGTAAAGTGGTGATAACACAATGATTTACCCAAAGGTGGTTATAATCATTGAGAAATGTAGGTGGGATGGTGTGCAATGATTTACCCATAGGTGGTTATAATCATTAGACCCTGATTAAAGAAAACATGATAAACTTGGATGAGGATGATGATAACTTAAGAGGGTAATGATTAATTAGAACAACTTACTAATAGGGAGATGCATGTTCAAACTAATAGAGGTTAAAATTCTTTCATGGTTAATTACTCTGTTTGGGATATGATTGGGAGTGAAATCAAGATGTCAGTGCCATTAGAGATGCTACCATTGCTGAATAAACTTCTTAAATATAAGGTTTGTTGTATCATGTGATGGTAGGCTTTATGACAGAACACCATAAATACTTGGGCAAAATATGCATGAGGGTTGACTCCCATAATCCAATACTCAATAAAAAAACACTGCACTGATGATAAAAAACATGATGACAATGTAAACCTATGAATATGGATAGATTGAAATGTAGGTGTGGGAAGGGAATCACCTAATAAACACACATAAATTGAATCAAGGCACAGTGTTGAAATCAAATAAATAGGCAGACAAACAAATAAACAAATAAAAGCAAAAACAAACAAACAAACAATGCAATAAAAACTCTACAAACATTAATAAATGAACTAAATGGGGGAATAGAAGAAAAGGAATGGGGTGGCCGAGCTATCTCCATATGCACTAGGCAAGTGGTTGATACCTACATAGTTCCATGGATGCAATATCCAATAAAAAACTTTAGGCCAAATGTAGTTCTCCCAAGGAATGAGAAGAATGTGATAACTGATGAAAATAAATAGAATAGATGTGATATAAGAATAGAAATGGTCTTAAAAAATGGATAGTGCATGAGAGAAAAGGCCAAAAAGGATGGGGAAACTAAATGACAAGTGATTTGCTTGTAACTTAGTAAAGGGTCCTAGAATCCTTAAGGCAAAGAAGTGGTCAATGTTTTTATTCTTTTCTAATTATTTTTTGGAAATATTTTTTGGAATTATTTGGATTATCTCAACTTAATCGATAATGATGAGACATTAAATGGTTCAAGCTCACAAAATGGCAAGGGTGTTCAAATTTAGGTTGCTCTCAAAATTTCAAGAGCGTGGCTTAGGTTTCTCATAAAATGGTGAGAGCATGGCTTAGGTTACTTACAAAATGGTGAGAATGTGGAAAAGGGTGATTGAGCTAACCTCAATAAGTATTGAGTGCTACCTACATAGTCCCAGAATAGGACCTCAATTCACTATAGTTTTGCTTCTACAGTGGAGGAATTTGACTAGTTGAGTAGCCAATTCAAACAAAATAGGCACAGTTGCTAAAAAGACATAGTATGTCAAAGAAAGTGGCAAGTTGGTACGTCAAGGCTTAGTATTTCCCTAAGTTTTCCCATAAGAGGTTATTACTAGGACATAATATCATAGATCAATGGTACTAATTTTCCCAAAGGTAGTTATAATTAGCAACATGACTGGTGGTAAAAAAGAATGATAATGGATGCAACTGTCAAAACTTCTATCATACTATCCCAAAATACAATCTCTATCTAAAGATTTTGAACCAACTGATCAAATACCTTGATGCTAAAATTGTGTGATGAATGAAAAAAACCAAGGCCAAACAGGCTAGGTTTTAGAACACACTAGGTTGATAGGTCAAAAACAAAAAGTGGATATGGTAAAGAGGATGGATAAGAATGGTATGTGTATAAAGAGGAATAGTGACAAAAAGGCATAACTAAAATGGTCCTTGCAGATAGTACACCTTAGCATTCAAGCATAGTACCACTTTAGATGAATAATATTCATTAGCTCTAGAAGTTCATCATCATCTGATGTGGCAAGCCTATATGATCATGATCCATAATTTGTAGTGATGACGAAAGGCCCTATCCAATTTGGTTTGAATTTCCCTTTATGTTTCTTCTCATCCATGGTATTCTTTTAGATTTTTTTAAGAATAAGATCACCAAGTTCAAAGGTTTTATACTTTATACACTGATTATAGTGGCCTTTGAGTTGATTTTGGTATGCTTGAAGATTATTGAGCATGGCTATGTGTTTCTCATCTAGTAGTTCTAGATCTTGTAGGTGAGTTACTCGATAGTCATGATCATCCAGGACATGCTTGAAAGGGATGTGTAGTGAAGGTAATTTAACCTCAATGGGAAGGATGGCTTTAGTACCATAAACAAGTGAGTATGGGGTGGCTCCTATGGGGTTACAATGATTGGTACAGTATGCCCAAAGGGCAAGGAATATCTAGAGGTGCTAATCATGACTGCCATCATTGATAATCTTTTTCAGAATGTTGATAATGGTTTTGTTGGATGCCTCAGCCTGGCCATTATCTTGAGGGTAATATGCTATAGAAAAATGTTGGGTGATATTGCATTTAGTACATAAATGGTCTACATCTTTGTTCTTGAATGATCCTCCATTATCAAATATAATTTCAGAGGCGATACCATATTAGAAAACGAGGTGGTTGAAGATGAATTTGGAAATTTGCTTTTTAGTCACGTAAGTAAGGGGTATAGCTTCAACCCACTTAGTGAAATATTCAGTGGCAGTAATGATATGCTTATGGCCATCAAATGAAGTGGGGTTAATCTTCCCAATGAGGTCAAGTCCCCATGTAAAAAATGGCCATGGTGTTAAAATTGGTTTTAGATTTTTTGCTAGTATATGAATCAAATTAGCATGCCATTGACATTTATCACATTTCTTTACATATGTAGTGGCATCTGCATCCATTGTGGGCCAAAAATAACTAGTACACAAGATACTTTTGGATAAGACTGCCCCGCTAGAATGGGCTCCACATACTCCTTTGTGAACTTCTCTTAACACTAATGTAGACTCTGTCAAAGTTAAACAATAAATCAAAGTTCCATCAAAACTATGATGATAAAGAGTGGATCCAAGTAAAGTATAATGATTGGAATAATGAACGAAGGCTTTGGTTTGTTTTTGAGATAGGTTAGGTGGTAGAACTTGGTCATGAAGGTAGTTATAAAGGTTTGAGTACCAGATAGAATTAGGACCAACAATATCACAAATCATGGCAATGAATTAAAGGTTCATGAGCTGGTGCTGACAAATTATTGATGAGGAACTAATGTTCTTTAGCTTTATCTATTTGTTGAATTAGATACCCAATAGTAGCCATGGCATCTATAGTTTTGTTACTAATCCTCGGTATATACTCAAATTAAATGTTGGTAATTTTCTTTTTAAGAGTGTCAACCATGGCTTTGTATGGAACTAACTTGTCATCTTTGGTCTAAAAATTATCTGTGAATTGATGATTAATTAAGAATCACCATAAACTTGAAGATGAAATATATTCCAATGCACTACTTTTCAAAGTCTTACAATAAGTGCTTCATACTTGGTCATGTTGTTTGTACAAGGAAAGTTGATTCTGAATGATTTAAGGATTAGATCCCCTTGTGGTGTAATAAACAATAGGCCTACCCCATATCCATGTGTAGTGAATGATCCATCAAGATATAGCTTCTAGGGCTACTCATTAAGGGGTGTATCAACAATGGTCATGATGGATTCATCAGGAAATGCAAACTTGAGTGGTTGTGTGTCTATGAGAGGTGCTTCAATAAGTTGATCTACAAGAACTTGTCCTTTAACTACTTTTTGATTGACATAATCTATGTCAAACTCACTAAGAAGCATGATTCATTTATCTATTCTACCTAGAAAATTTATTTTAGATAGTATATACTTGAGTGGATCTACTTTTGAAATGACCATGGTTTTATTATTCAACATGTAATGATGCAGTTTCTGAGCTATGAAAACCATGTCTAGACAAACTTTTTCAACAGGTGCATAGTTATGTTCATATGTAACCAAGGTATGGATTAGGTAGTAAAAAACATGATCCTTTCCATTATCATCATGTTGAGCCAAGAGTGCCCCCAAAGCATAATCAATAGTTGATAGGTATAACAAGAATGGCTTTCCTAGCATAGGAAGTAATAAAACAAGCAAATTAACAAGATGGTCCTTGAGTTGTTGAAAAGATATTTGGCACTGATCATCCCACTGAAATATAACTCCTTATTTCAAAATATGTGTAAATGGATGGAACTTGTCTACTAACTAAGAGATGAAGCATCAGATGGACTGGATCTTACCCTACAAACTATGAAGTTGTTTCAAATTGGTTGGTGGTGGCATCTCAATTATAGCATGGACTTTAGCTTGATCAACTTCAATACCTCTATGAGACATGATGAAGCCCAGTAATTCACCTGAAGTTACACCAAACACACATTTCTTTGGATTTAGTCTAACTTTGTACTCTCATAATCTTTAAAATATCTTATACAACACTGTTGGATGGTTAGCTCTGGTCTTGGATTTTTCTAATATGTCATTGACATAGTCTTCAACAATATTGTGCATCATATCATGAAATATGATCGTCATGGATATTTTAGATGTAGCTCCCACATTCTTAAGTCTAAATGGCATCACCTGATAACAAAATGTTCCCCATGGAGTGGTGAATGTTGTTTTATGTTGATCTTTTGGTGTTATTCTGATCTGATTGTATCCTGAAAAGCCATCCATGAGTGAAAGCATTTCATAACCTCCCATGGAGTTGACAATCATGTTGATATTAGGTAATGGAAAATCATCTTTAAGATAAGCTTTATTGATGTCCTAAAAATTAGTACAAATTTGTATTCCTTCAAGATTTTTTTCTAATAGGTACAATATTAGAGATCCATTCAGAGTAGTCAATGGATCAGATACATCTTTCTTCTAAGAGTTTTTATGACTCTTTCTTTACTAATACAACAATACAAGGATGCATCTTACAAAGATTTTATTTTATTGATTTAGCATTAAGATTAACCACAAGGTGGTGTAAAACCAAGTCAGGGTCTAATCTTGGAATGTCAAAATAGGCCATGCAAATATACCCACAAAATCTTTCAATAGAGCTGTAAAGATGTCACATTCCTCCTCAGTGAGAGATGCTCCTAATTTTATCCATTTTAGGTTTAATGTAGTCTTGATATTTACCTCCATTGTATCTTTAACTAGAAGGGTTGAACTGTCTTTTAGGATAGTAGGTAGCGATTTGAACTATTGGACTATGTCAATGTCCTCTGTTAGGACTTATTCTTCAACCTCTCCTAGGCATGATGAATCTGAGTCTCCTAATGGGAGATTTGGCCATGTAATAACAATATTCAAAAATTCTTGGAAATTTTGATCAAATACTTGTTGTTTCTCAAAAATAAACTTGGATCTGTAGGCAAGTTCATCATTGGTGGTCTCCTGGTCTAAATTTGAAGAAGAATTAACACCCCCATCTAATGGTGTCTAAAATAGGTTTTCACCACTAGACTGGCCTTTATCTTTACTTTTTCCCTAGTAAAAAGTGCCTCAAAGAGGTTTTCACTTTGGGACCTCAATGTTTTACTTTTTTTTTTGGCTAATGGTGTTTGCTCACTCTCCAAAATAGGCTGTGAGATCCAATGTGATTGAAAACCCTAATTTATGATCTCCCAATGGAACATTGTCCCTAAGGCCTAGGAAATCAAAGAATGCCTCATCATTCTAGAACTCATCAATCAGTAGACTATATTCTTATTAGACCCAATCTATCATTTAAGGATAATACAATGGTAATGGATTATGATGAATGGCTTTGGTAAGGGTTCAAATGGTATTGTTATCAAACAGGTTGGTTTTAGCTAGATTATCAAAGGTAAGGCTATGTCAGACTTTGCTTCACTATCACTATCATCATCACTAGTTATTGGTGATTGAGTTTGAACAAGATATGTGGGGTCACCCCCATGTAGTTTAAATCCAAGTCCATAAGGTCTTTCATACTTAGTCATGGAAATTAGCTCAATAGTTCCTTACAAATTTGGTTTGAGGCCTCTTCCTTCATAATTGTGATGCTCCATGATCCTATTGGGAATGGGATATTTTACATTTTTTTAACAATAATCTTGGTGATTGTTGTATAACCATAACTCATCCCCTTCAAGAGGGTTAGGTCCTAGGCCAGATGTTGGTATAAATATAACAGGTCCCTTATATTTTTTCTTTCATTGCCAATGCATATGTGGGATGACCTTAGGTTGCCCAAAGGTTTTCAAATTTTGAGGAAGATTGGAAATGTGAAATGTGTCATGGGTCACATATTCTCCTAGTCCATTATCTAAAATGGTGAAATGATTAGAATTTTTAGGAGGTGGCATATGGGAAAGGGAATCTAAGGTATTAGGATCTATGCAATTATCTGGTGAAGGATCAATGAATATAGCTTTTCCTTTATCTTGTTTGAAACTAGGATTAATACCATACTAATAATTATAGCTTTGAAACTCAACCTCAAGATGCTTTCAATGTTCATACGGGTGTAAATCTCTTAGAATACTCACCTCCATCCCTGAGTGGGAAAACTTGATGCATTGGTGCAATGTTTATGGGACTACACAAATCTCATGTAACCAAGGCCTACCTAGAAGCATATTGTATGATAACTCAAGATCTAACACATGGCAAAGTGTATCATGGGTTAAAGGCCCAATGATAAATGGCAAACTAATGGTTCCTTATGATTCTCTTTCCTGATTATCATAAGCTTTGATAGTTATTGTTTCTAGCTAGAGATCTATCATTGTGTACCCAATAAGCTTGATGAGATTGAGGGACACTATGTTGAGGCTAGATACATTGTCGATAAGTACATGTTTCACTTTATGCCATTTGATACAAACTTCTATATGTAATGGGTTATTATGGAGCAGGCTAAGGGAAGATATATCACTTTGGTTGAATGTGACTTGTTGGGTTGGAGCTAGGTGTCCAACCAAATCTTGAAAGTTATTAGGGGATATGTCACTAACAATAGTGGATTGGTTCAAAAACTCATTTAAGATGTTCTTATGGACTATTGACATCTGTAAAAAATCTAAAATAGAAATTTGTGTTGGTGTCTTTTGTAATTAGTCTACAATATCAAACTTCTTGTCTTGGTCAAGAGTGAATGGTTTATTCTGAGGCTAAATGGTTGGTTGGATGATAGGCAAAGTGGTATATGGTTGTGGGCTTGGGATAGTAATCTTTGACATTTAAGTTGTGATTGCATAGTCTATATTAAATAATGGATCATTATTACTAACTAATGTTGGGAATCATGTGGGACTAGATAGGATAAGTCTCAGTTGCTAGTGCACTTGCATGTGGTCATGTGGCAAGAATGAGTTGTCACTATAAGATTTAAAAGTGGAAGTCCTAGTTTACTAGTTTGCTTGTATGCACTCTTAGGTCAAATAAGGATTATCCATGTGATTTGGTTGAATATTATTGCTTAGCAATGGTTTAGGCTAATTAGTGTTTGGTCTAGGATTAGTGGAGATGATATTAATGCTACCCCCTATAATATCACCTACAATCCTATTGTAGTCATGTATAACTGCATGGTAGATTTATTGGTTATTACCATTTTGACCTTTGTTTTTTCCATTATTTTGTCATTATGGATTTTACTACTGATTTTGTTGATTCTATCAGTTCGGCTTTTGATTCTGATAATGTTGATTTTACTGTTGCATTGGGCATTATTGTTATTGTTAATTATTCTACTATTGTTGATTGTTATGTTGAGGAAAGGGGTTTTGATAGATCCCAAGATTTTTATTGGAAGTGGAAGCACCATTATCCAATTTTATCTCCCTATTCTCCAACATATTTTCAATTAAATGCATGATTTGGACACATCTTTGTTGATTATGCCCATTGACTCGATGATAGTCACAAAATTCATTTTCATAGTACTAATCAAGGTAAGGAATGCCTTGTAGATAATGTTTTGGTATGGGCCAACTAATTATATTAGTAGCAATAAGCTTGCAAAATATAGACTCAATAGGTTCTCCTAGGTCATTAAAACACAACGTACAGGGATGGTTCTTCTAGGAAGAGGGATTTGTAATGGTAAAGGATACTGAATTTATTATGTAGGTATTGGTTATTATACTTGCAGCATTGGTTTGAGACATTTCTAGGTAGGAGTAATCTGAAAAGGTGGTATAGATGATGTTTGCATAGTTTGGACATGACAAGATTTGGTCACTCCCTTTCTCATAACATTCCTATTTTGGTTGAATTGCTTTGATCTTTCATGATTATTGGCCTATGCTGATTGTGATGCTTATGATAGGATGGTATGTAGGTTATTTCCATTATCAGTTCCTTGATTTTGATTAGTTTAATTAATCTTGATGACCACTTTATTGATGAGCACTCAATCAACAAACCTTTATCAATGATCTCTTTGAATGTATGTGCATATTGCAGTTCTAGATGATAGGCTATCTCACTATGAAAATTTTTAGTAAACATAGTATCTAATTGTTTGTCTAGTATATTATGGGTGAAATAACTTGCAAGGGCTCTCCATCATTATAAATAGCTTACAAAACTCTCCCTAGCTTTCTGCTTTGCTTGTGTTAGGTCTACTAATGAAATCTCATGCTTGAAATTATAAGAAAAGTGATGCACAAATTTATTAGAAAGATCATCAAAGTTTGTTATTGAATTCTTGGGAAACTTTAAAAACCACTCCAAGTCTTGTCCATGCAAGCTCCTTAGAAACAACAGCAAGAGGTATATGTCACTATATGCCACTGGTTGCCATGCAATAAAGAATTTGGTCAAATGGGCTTTAAGGTCACCATTCCCTTTGTACTTATCAAATTTGGGTCGTTTGTATCTTAGAGGAAATGGTATCTATAAATAATCCATATTGAATGGATAGGAACATACATCATCCAATTTGAACTTTTTAATTTGCTTCCCCACCTGAATAACAACAATTGCATCCTTCATCTATTATAATGCTTGGGATAGGAAACTAGAAGGGATATTGGTTTGAGGGAGAATATTGGTTTCGATAGATGTTTGGGAGGTCACAAGTGGGACACTTTGACTATGGTATGATGGAGACACCTATTGGGGTACATTGGCTTGGCTGGGGAATAGACCAGGAATATGCATATGTGGATTAGGATGTACTTGAAATTACACATTTGGCTGTGATATTCTAGTTTGGGTTGATGATAAATGTTTGACTTGGAGGATTTTCTAGTTGAGATGAAGGGATATAACTATACTGGGCCTATTATGGTTGAAAAGGGACATGTTACCAACTAATCAAACCTTGTTATTGAGTAAGAACTTGTGGACCAAGACCCTGTCTCTAAATTTGTGGCACATTTTGAACCAATGTTTGTCTAGTAGGTACTTGAGAAACATGTGGACCTCCTTATTATACAAATCCCTGTGAAGAAGTGAAAGCATATTTTAGATTTGGCATTTGTCACTGATCAATATTTGCATGTTTTTGGCTAGTCATTACTTGGTTTTGGACTGGCATATTATTTTGTGGCTGAAGAGGTATGTTTGTCATTACTTAGTGAGGTGGAATATTAGTTTCCCCTAGTTGAGGTGGTAGTGTAATCATCCTCTATTGCATTGATATACTAGATTGTGTCTTCTATTGTGGAATACCACTTAGTACTTATTGAGGGGGAATAAGATTCATCATATTCTATCATTGAGGCATAACATTAGCCATTGTTTGATTATCTAATCCTATAAGTTATACACTTGAGGAAGTGGTTGGTTTAGGCTGGGGTATAGAAACTTATATTCCTTGATATGATGATCTGCTCGTGGGATTAACTATAGGCACATGTTTTTGGCTAGTTATTTGTGCATTAGTACCACTTTGATCAAGATTAGATATTGTTTGCACATTGTCTACTATGTTTGGCTCACTATTTAGTGTAGAAGTTGAAGAAACTTCTTTAATAACTAGCATATGTATCAAGTTATCTATTGAAGTAGTTTGTACAAATGGGTCAAAACTCAGATTCTCTTGTCCAATCAATTCCATCAACACCCCTATTGAAGGAACTAGGTCAATAAGAGGCTTACTTACCATGTTCATCTAATTTAAATTGCAAGATAAATTTAGGTAGGTTTGGTATGTTGTTTGCATTTGGTTAAAGTGATCTTCCATGATGTTTTTGCCTGGATTGGATATATTGGGGTCTTGGTATGTTGTTTGGACTAGAGCCATAGGATTGCTAGAAGAAGCTTGTTGATCATAAATGATATTGTGGTGCACTCTTACTATACTTGATATATTTTCATGGGGGAAGTCTTCTACAAACTTAGCCCCTACCTCTATGGTCCTAACTAAAATCTCCTCTTTGTTCTCTAACAAATATCGCTCAAACAAAAATGGATCATTCATGGAAGTTGGATTAGTAGAATATGGATATTGTAGTACTGGCTCATCTACCATGGGTAATGTAGCTAAGTATTGCATGGTTTATTATTGGTCTTATTCTATGTAAGATTGTATGTTAACCAAATCGTTAGCCAATGGATCTTGGCTTTGTGCCCCTGATTGAGTATTATAAGAAGGATAATAATCCATCTCATAAGCAATGTTATCTACATAGGGGTCATGCACCATTTCTTCCTATGTAACTACATTACTAATCCCTAGATTGTACATGAGTCCACTATGAGTGTAGGAATACATGTTTGGATCCATAGTCAATGCTTGGTGATAAAAGGTCAAAGAGTTATACAAACTCTAAAAAGGATAGAATCTAAAACAAATTAATGCCTTAACTTGGTCTAGATTTTTCAAAAGGATCAAAAGGTTTATGCAAATATTTGTGAGGAAACAAGCTAGAGTGAAGTATCTAACATTAAACTATTCACACAAAGGTAAGCAAGTAAATGGATCAAAAAATTGAAATGCCAAACTCTAAGGTTGAAGTATTTCAAATCAAACTAATCTAGGAAATTAAAAGTTTGTTCAGTCTTTTGTCCAAATGTGGCATCAAAAGCTAGGCTCAAACAAGGCAGGTGCTAGGACTTTTGGAAAAATGGTGTCAAAATCTAGACCTTGAAAATAGATGAAAGTTTTAATCTAATAGATTTTAAACACTTATAACAAACACTAGGCATTTGATTCTTGGACATGAACTTGATCAACTAGGTATAAGGTATGAAACAAAAGTCACTTTATCAATAGCTTATTTTTTCATAAATAATGGTATAAAACTTGGTTATTTTTTACAAACAAGATAGACAAAGGTGAATAGTATAACTAAGCTTTAGACAAAGGATTAAAAGTACACCTAGATCAGTCTAAATATGTAGGAACAAATTTGGAATTCTATGTAAGAGTGTCCATGAAACAAATTTTGAAATGATTTGGGTAGCGTAATGATGCTATACTACCTAAAAGGTGTGATAAAAAAATTTCTTTCGAAGACTCTCTATGGCAAAGACATTTTTCCATAATTTTTGTAGCATAAAACTACTTTTATTGACTCAAAATGTTGTGGTACATAGACTTAAATTGCAAGTGTTTAGCACAAATTGTCTTAATTTTATCAAGTGATGATAATTATTATGAGTCTAAAATGGCTTTCAACTTAAATTATAAATTAAACCTAAGCTCCCTCAAGTTTAGTGCAAATGGCATCCCACTTAACACATCAAACCTATGAACTTGTAAAGGTGTAATTTCAAATTTAAATTATAAGTGAAAGACGTAAACAACTTTGGTAAAGGTCTAGACTCAATTGGGCAACAGAACTGCACCAAAGTGGATGATATGACTCTCAATTTTTTGATGAACTTTAAACAAGGTAAATAGATGATCTCATGCAGGCAGCATAATGCCCCTTTGTTCAAAGGAAAATTTGGACTATGTGTTAAGTTTGGATTATTTGTTTACACCAATTTTTAACTCCAAATAAGACTTTAAACTAAGACAAGATCAACTAATTATAACCCTTAGAACCTAAACTAATAAGGTTGCTTGGTACTATTGGAATCTATTAATATACGTCATTTGAGAATATTTTAAGTGTTCATCCAAAAGTAAATACACATTATATAGTATGGTTTTTACACCCCTCTTCTCTTAAATGATAATACTATGACATGGACCTTGAGGTGCACCTTGCACCAACAATACTTCCATGGAAAGTAGGGATTTATCTAAATTCTAACAATTTTTTGAATGATCTAGGGGAATCAATTACACAATGACTTTCATGCCAGACAATGCAAAAGAAAAGCATGGATTCTGGGTTTGTATCACTAGGCTTGTTGCAAAAAGGTCTAGTCCTTTTTGAAACCACAACATCCTATTATTCTCTCAGTTTAGTGCGATGTCCAAAGTACCAATATGTCCTGTGTGTAACTCCAAAGGAGTCAAATGAAGTCAATGCCAGGAGATGAAACCTTAGGTTAAAGCTTCCCTAAAGAACTTGTGGGAGGTGATGAAGTCCCCCTCACAAACCAAGATGTATAAACAAATAAATCATGAAAGTAGAAATAATCTAGGGTCTTGTTCAAGGCCACCCAAACTTTGATGAGTTTTTGGGGAGTGCTTTAAATAACTTTCTTTCTAAGCCCTAGACTAGGCTACTTGCAATAGGAATGGCACTTTTGATTCTAAGGGTTCCCTATAGGGGAAAAATGGAAGATCATACACCCAACACCCCTCTTTTCTAAACAATTTTTTATTTAAACAATTATTTCAAACAAGAAACTTTTAGAAATATGAGTTCATTTTTAAGCACCAAATTCTAAATATTGAGTGTTCATTTGACCCCTTGGTCTTAGTTGTAAATTTGAAAACTAATGTTAAAAAAATTTATGTAAGCACCTTAAATGTTACTTTAATCACCAAAATAATGTTCCTAATTCATTTTAAATCATGAAAAATATGTTCTAAAACATGATTTATGAAACTTGAAATCCGCTAGCTATCTGTCTACCCTTAAGGCATCACCCCAAAAGTAAAACTGTTAGATTAGAAACATTTTTAAATGGATTTTCAAAATTTTGTAAAAAATATTTGAAACTTGAATCTATACTAATGCCAAATTATGAAAATTTAGGAGAAAACATGTGGTTTTTTAAAAAAAATCATCCAAAATGGAATCAGTATGACCCTAAACTAAGCATTTAAAAATAGCTCTCAAGTTTATGTTTTTAAGAAAACATAGTGACCGACATCAGTTATATACCACCAATGTCAGTAGTGTCCAATTGAGATCTAATTGATGTTGGTTCTACTAATCAACATTGATTGATCCAAGTAATTGATGTTGATATTTTTTGTCGATGTCGGTTACTGTGTAAACCTGTGGCAACAAAAAATGGTAAAATAAAGTTAGAAAACCAATTTAAAAGAGTTTTAAAAGCTCAAATAAGTTTTTTAAGGTTGAAAAATGATCTATTTGAGGTTTGAGATGCATCATTTCCCACCGGGCATGCCATAATGTGACCTAGGAATTTGACTCAAGAGAGGATGGTTAGTATGGTGTTAGTTCCAAAATGAAAACAAAGTGAAATAAACACACTAATATCATAACATCTCTAGGCCTAGACACTCGGGAGATAATGGTTAACAAAATTAAATTACAATCACAACTAAAAATCAAGGAATGAAAATAAAAGAATTCCTTTCACCATCCTTGGATGCTCTAAATGCCTTTGTAATGGTGGCTTGCTTGGCTTGTGCTTCAAGAGGTCTTCTTAAATGGAGTGTGGCTACTTTCATCTCCTCTTGGAACCTTTGGCTTATGGACTATCTTGGCTTGGAATCAATTTTTCAATATAACACTATTTACTTGAAGCTTTTGGCACCAATCTTGCATTATAACTTTGCACTAATTATCTTATTTATAGATTTTTAGATTTGATCAGAATCAACCTCAACCGTCCATCTCAAGATTGAAATGTGTGGTTGAGGATTAATTCAATTTTTGGAATTAAGTTTTTAATTATCCTCATTATGGCATTGGAAAAAGAGGAAATTAAGAGGCATGGAGAGCATCAAGGAAGGCATTGATGAGGCATGGGAGGTATGAATCCTAATATTTGTGGCATTAATGGCTTAGGGATGTCTTCCCAAAAAATGAGGTCACTTGATGATGTAGATATTCAATATTAATCTCCAAAAATAATTATTCAACAAGTTTTCATAGGATTTTTTATTAGGCCTTGTTTTGGGTTAATTAGCTCTTAGGCTTGATTAAGCACATTGTTGACAAATTACCCAAATTGATCATAATGCCTTGTTATTGGTCCTAAATTTGACTAAATTTGAATTTAAAGTCCACATTAGATGCATTGGATGCATATTCCTATTTATAATGTCACTGATAACAAATAACAAAGGCACAAGTCTTGTGCAAAATATTTGATAGGAAAGAGCAGTCCAGAGCATGTAGGTGCAAATTTGGTATTTTGATTCAAAATAGACTGATCAAAGTTAGTTGGCCCATATATTTCATTACCCCATCTAGGGATACCCTAGCTAAAATTGGCATTTGAATATGTCATTTTCACATATTTTTGTGTGTTTTAGTGTTTTTAGGCCAAATTATGCATTTTAGATGGAAACTAGCCTAAACCTTGATTGGAGGTTATCGGCGGCCAATTTTAGGTGTCTATAGTTATCCTTCCTAGTGCCTTATGTAGTTTGAAATCTCTCTCTTTTTAGGTAAATAAGAAGTGTCTAGTGTGGTTTTCAAGTGTGGTGAGTAGCTTCTTCATTAGTGCTTATAGAATACCTATTGTCTAAGTTCTCCTAACCTAGGCTTTCTTCAAGACCCCAAGCTTAAAACATTGATTTAGAAGAGGAGTGTTTAATTGGATGAAGTGTATGTGTAGGCTTCTCTTTGGTTTTAAGTGCATTTTAAGTGGTGTGAGTAGACCATCTATTTGGTTTATCACCTCCCCTAGATTAGATTTGTTTCATTTCTCCTTCTTCATTTTCACACCCAAAAAGTTAGTAGTAGGTTTGATCTATAGTGGTACATCAAGGGAACTAACCCTAATCTAGATATCCAACTTAAATATGGGTCACCCAAAGCCTTGATTTGGTTCCATTGTTCCACTTGAATGAGGAGAGACTTATCATTTCCTCAAGGGGTGAAATTTCAAGTGACCATAGATTTTGGCATGTCTAGTGGGATACAAAAGTCCATTCCTTGAGGAGTTTTGGTGTTCTTAAGATACCAATCTTTAGAGGCAATTCCACTAAGCACCAATGGTGACTCCAAGCATAAATATACTTGTTAATAAATCTAAGTACTCTAATTGAAGTTATTTTCTTGTTATATACACTTCTCATAAATGATTCCTGGAATATTTTGATGTTGACCTTGTCTTAACACAAGTTGGTGAGACATATCCATATTTGCCCATTCCCTCTAAATATAAACAAGTCCTTGGCCAATATTTTCATGATCCCTATCAATCTTATGTTTCCTATAATCATCCCTATCAAGCTTGTGCTTCACCTAGTCTACCTAGTTCCTCTATAGTTCAGTCCATTACAAGTTTCAAGAAGACTCTCATTAGCTATAAAGACTATATGTTAGACTTTGATACTAGAAATGGTTGTGGTCAAGTCATCCCTAGTGTTTATATCAAGAGTGTGAAGGATTATTTAGAGCAAGTCAAGAGAGAATGGATTCCCATTGAGAGAGATAATTGACAAGGCCTTCTGAGTGTAATTCTTGATGTTTGTGGTGTAATTTTTCACATAGAAGAGAGGTTGAAAGCTCATGAACTAGCTTAGTCTTGGCAGCTCCAATACACCCTACATTAGCCTTCAAGTGTGTCAACTATGCCTATTCAATATACTAATCCAATCATGTTTCAAAATGCCCAAAGTCTTTCATGCATTCCCCAAAGTTTTTCTTCTTGGAATTTTATCCATGAGAGAATCCAAAGGAAGGAGGACACCATTGTTGAGAAAATTGATCCATCTCATAACCTGATTGGAGAATATTTTCAAAGAAGAAAGTTGATGTTAGAGGCCCATCTTGATAAGGAGATTGATTTGATAAACCAACATTTGACACAATACATCATGGTAGTAGAAAATGAGGTTCCTAAGATTACTTTCCCAAGTGGGAAATAAGATGCTAATCCCATGGAAACCCAAAGTTTCATAAGCCTATCATTTACCCCTCCATTTTTATCTTAGCCTCATGAAGAATCCTCTAAGCTTAGCTTCCCAAGATGGAAAGAGGTAGTGGCAGCTTGTGGAAAGAAGGAAAAAGAATGTCTAAATGGAAAAGTTGGAAGTGAAGAGAAATTTTAACCTGTTCAAATCCCTCCCACCACTCCTCAAGAAGCCTCGTGTCCTTCATCTCAACCTTATTTTACTTCCTTTCTTAATGAAGATCCTATTTCCCCCAAGAGAAGCTATTTCAAGAAAACCTTGCCAAAAGAGTTGAGGAGTTGGAACTTAAAATGTAGGAGCTTTCATCTATCCAAGAGAAGCTTGAAGCTAATGAAGCTATTGAACCCATCCTTCCACCTCCTCTAGCTGATTGATTCTACCCTTCCAATGGTGAAGAATACATTTATCCTTAGAATCCTTCTTGGGCTAAAGTTCCTAGTTTTGAGATGCCTAATATTGGCATCACTAAGAGGGAGAAGGAGATGGAAATTTCAGATTGAGTTGAGGATGAAGAGGAGATGACTTCTTGTGAGGAAACATCATATTATGATGATAGTGAAGATGGCATTCCTTGTTTTGAAGAAGAAGCCTTGGAAGAGCTCCTTTTGGATTCCAAAGAAGAAGAGGACATAGGTTTTTCTTGTTGATCCCCTTCATGATGTTGATCAAGAGAATAATGATGACTTGTGGCAGAGATTTGAAGACATTTGCAAAGAATTTGAAAGCCTCAAGGAGCTTACAATTCCTTTGGAGATGAATACAAGAAATGGTAAGAAAAATGACATGTTTCAACAAGAAGACATATGGTATACTTACATGAAAATGTTCAAAGAATATGAATATATTGAGAAGGCAAGACTTCTAATAAAACAAGCCCAAGATGTGGCGGAGTAAGTATGTGTTGAGAGGTATCATCATTAAGAGGCTCTAAACCAGATGGAGTAATCCATGATGATTATGAATCTTTTGAAAATGGTTTGAAGATTCATTCTAATATCACATGTGAAGCTACTCCTACAAACATCAACAAGGATTTTGAACAAGAAACATTACTAGAGTGTTATAACACAACACTTATTGAAGGTTTCAATGAAGTAGTAACAAAAGAGAAGAGTAATGAGACCTTTCAAGAAGACATGGACATTCAAGAAGTTATTCCATTCATGGAGATGAAAATATTCCATAATGAGACAAAGGGACAATATTATGAGGCATGTTTCTAAGGTCAAGAAGAGTTCATCTACCTTGGAATTTTTTTTGAGATGACTCCATCAAAGGACATGCCAAGCCAAGGAATAAGAGAGAAGCATGAGTCATCTAATACTACATCCAAAAGAAAGCATGCTTGGCATCCTCATTCATCTCATGAAGAAGGAGATTCAAGGTACTTTCCTTTTGATCCATAAAGGGATTTATCTTTGGTTAGATGTGCATAATTAGTTTATTTTTTGTTGTGTCTTGTGTTCCCTAAGTACTTAGTATCACAACTGTGCCTTTGCTTTATGTGTTTACTTAGTCTTGGTGTGTGTTGTCTTTCCTTTGTGAGTTTTGAGGTCAATAAGTTGTCTTGTTATTCAATTCAAGGTCTGATCCTACTATTTTTAGAGTGCTCTTGACTCCCTTGCCCAATGGATAGGATAAGGCTACTGGTCCTTAACATAGGCAAGCATGTTACCCCTAGAAATTACCAAAAATGTTGACCAAATTTGACTTTTAATAAAATTGGGTCAACCCCTACATATTGAAACTTTTTATGAGGTTCATATATGTCTAAAAGGGTCTCATGTGTGTCTAAACACCTCACCTATCCTTGCTCTAGCCTTGGTCTTAGCCTAGTCCTTTTACCTATCTAATCAACCAAAGTCAACTCTAGTCAAACATGGTCAAGGGCTCAAATTATTTTATAAATGTCCTAATGTGGTAATTTAAATGTTTAAGGTGCTCTTAGGTCATAAATTCTTCCTTTACCGTGTTTTATATACAAAAAATGGCATTTAGTCACATTTTTGGCTTATTAAATGACTTGTACAGATTTTCTAAGGAAGCATATTTATCATCAAGTAAGTTTTTAATGTGGATGAGGTCAAAACATGTTAGGAATAAGTTATATGTAGTCAATATTTAGTTTTATACATGAAAATAGGGAGATATCCTTGAAAATATGACATTAATGGCACTTGAAAGGACTTGGTGAGCTCACCTTTAATTAAAAACATGATTAAAGTGTCTCGTCAACTCCCTAAGGTCTTTACCATGATTTTTTTATATAAAAGGTCATAAAGTTTAGTTTTTTCTTCTACTCCTCCTTTATTTCCTGCATAAACCAAGAAGGGTTAATTTAGAATGCTTGGTGCAAGCCGTGCAAGTGGAGTTGGGAGGAGTGATCTTGGGGGTTAAAAGAGGTCTGAGTCAAATTTATTTTCATGGAAATAATTTTAAATTTCATGGATTCTCCTTTATGAACCAATTCTAAGAAGTTAGGAAACTTTTTATGCACTCACATCCATAAGGGGTCCTTGTTTGAGCTTATTCCAAAATCTTTTGCTTTGTTTTGACAAGTTGGTTGTTTTTAGGTGTTTTCAAGGTGGTCTAAGACCTATCCATAAGTTTTTTACTTGTCCTCTTAGCTTTTGGAGGTGTCAATAACTTAAGGAGTCTCTTCTAAGCCTATTTTAGCTAGGTAGCCATGAAGGTACATTACAGGCATCAATATAGGGGAATATCAAATTAAGTAGGAGTTTTAGAGAGTGTTTTTAAGATCCCTATGGTGAAAATAAATCTTATAAGGATTGGTAAATAATATAGGTCTGCCCATGAGGCCCAAATTATACACATTATCCACTTTTTCCTTCTTTGTCTGCTCTTTTCATCCACAGGTAGGAGATTTACATGTGGAGGAAGGTGTTTTGAAGTTTATTTCAAAGTTTTCTTGATGGAGGTTATCCATTTGAGGGTTGAAAAATGCACTTGGAGTGTTAGGAGGCTTTTTAAAAACTTTTTATTTCTCATTGCTATCCATTCTGCTTACATACAATCAAATGCATATCTTCAGGTGTCATTTATAGAGCTACAAAGGTTTGTATGGAAGTAAATTGATAGGTTAAATCTCCATGATGACTATGAAATAAGTTGATAGCTTGGGGAGAAGGTTTAAGACCCTTGATAGCCAAGTATGGTGTTGAGAGACGTTTCTAAACAAAGAGCCTAAATTTGGGAACCTTTCCCTGAGTTGAGAAAATAGAGAGCTCCTCCCTTTAGTGATTTTGATTTAAAAATTCAAGAGGAGGTTTGAAGAAAGATAGTTATAAACCTTTGATAGTCATACTATGGGGATAGCCACTTTTAAGATAAGGATAATGGAATATTAAAAGAACATAGTGTTTGAGGTTCTCAAGTCATGCTTCTACACACAAATTATTCAGTGTCATCTACAGGTTTCTAAGCCTAAGAGACTCTTAAGACCAAAAACATAACCACAAAGCTCTATAACCTACAGTAGATAGATTTTATGGGTAAATTACATACCATGATACCAAGGAAGATAGGGAAAATTTGAAATGCTATTTTGAGATTCCACACTAGCCTACAAACAACCTACAAGTCTCCTTTTCCATACAATTAGCACCTACAATTATATGAAGATGAAATCTCTCTTGGAATAATAGCTAAAGGGATAGTTTTAAAATCATGTGTTAATTAAGAGGATTAAGGTGACATTATGGTATCCCATGATCATGTGTAAATTTATAAGTAATGGTTTCAAGCCTAATCCACCTACCCTATCCATACATAGGTCTTACAATGTGTGCCTACAACCAGGCAGGAAAAAGTGAGTTTTGATGTCTTGATGGTGTTTGAAGGGTATTTAAGGTATGAACTAGGTAAAATTAAAATATTTTGACCTTAGAATACTTAAATAGGATTCATACGCACCATAGCCAAGTTTTGTCAGAGCCACTTGTACCTATAGGCATGTCTACAGGGTTATCTCAGTCAATAAGGGTAAATTCATATTTGAAACTAAAAGTAAATCAAAAGACATAAGAATGATGGGAAAATTTTATGGCACATTTATCACCATATAATATTTCAAATGAAGTCTTGAAAACTATCTTTATGCCTCAAATCATGTAATGTACACCTACAGTCACAATCAAGGATTGGAAGGTCCGTCTTGGATTTGTAAGAATGTGAGGAACATATGAAATTTGGAGAAATTATTGAATATTATCACATATTAATGTTTATTAAAATAACCTCATGAATATATCATGATGCATCTTGAGTAGACAAGGAACTTAAACCACCCTCACACAATCCATGGTTTAATACCCTACACAGATTGTCTTGAAAAGGTCTACCTTAGAAATTAAGGAAGTTCAAGGGTATAGACTCATCACCCAGAGTTGAAAGTTTTAATAAATAATATTTTTGAGTTTGATATCCCCTCCATTTTTTTTTTGAGACAAATAGGGGAAGTGCCAGTTATTTTGTCTCAAATAGGGGGTACTTCCCTAGGCTCATAAACTGGTAGTTTTGAGGAAAAGAGATGAAAGGGTAGACCAGAACAAGAAAATACCCTCCAAGATGGTTGTTGAAGTTGTATCATGTATATTAAAACATGTAAATCCAATCTAAAATATATGAGGTCAAATAGGGTACTACATGAAACAAGGTTTATAGGCAAGGTAGTTAGACAAGGTACAAGCCTAATCCCAAATGAGAGGTCATTTCTAATTTTAACCTTTAGAAAGAATTTTGATGATTTATATAACATTCATGGGAGTTAAAATAATGTGTAAAATCCATATCATAGGTATATAATGTCAACAAGGAGGTTTAAACTACAAAGTTTGCAACTAGGCCTAGTAGGCCTAATCTAGGCCTAGTACCTAGAGAGGAGTCCTATCACTTTTAGGGCCAGATGACCACTAAAACTTATTGAAATATGTTTATATGATGTTGATATAGGTTTTTTAATAATAATTTTTTAGATTAATCCAACAAGAATCCATTTTTTGGCTTGAAGATACTCAGACCCTACATAATGTACAAAAAAGGACATGAATGGATAACTTGGAATGCTTAGAACTTCCACGAATCCTTGCATGGAACCTCAAGGTGTTTATAAGTATTAGAGAGGGTCCTTTAGAAGCCCTCAATGGAATTATTTCAATGATTAAATGTGGGATATTCATGAACAAATGCTAAGACCTAAAACCTCTCCAAGACCCTCACAAACCCCAACTGAGACCCAATTAGAAAGATGAGATAAATGGAGTATAAAAATGGGAAGTAAAGGATAGGGAGTTGATTTGGAGTTGTAGATTAATCTCTAAGGCCGTGTTACATGTGACTAAGGTGTACCCTACTTGTATAGATGGTGTATAATAGAGATTATATTGATAAATTTATGTGTTTTGCAGGTATGGAGAGGTTTCAAAAGATGCAATAACCTTTAGTATAAATATTAGGACTTTTTCTAGGTCCCCATGCTCATATATTAATCTATCTAGTCTCCTAAGTGTGTTTGATATCTTCTTCATCACAACTAGTCTAGTGGGCAGATAGTGAACACTTAGTGAAATTGGTCAAACTCCAATTGGGAAGCTTTTTATGATTTCATCAAATGCATGTTATGGTTGTTGGTCTTGTGCAAGTGTATTTTACTTACCTTAGATTGTTATCCTTTTGAATGCCTTGTGTAGTTTGAAATCTCTCTTTTGTAGGTCAACAAGAAGTGTCTAATGTAGATTATAGGTGTAGTTAGTAGATTATTCATTAATTTTTCTAGAAGACATATTGTATAAGTCCTCCTAACCTAGGCTCTCTTCAAGACCCCATGCTTGAAACGTTGATGTAGAAGAGGAGTGTTTAATTGGATGAAGTTTATGTGTAGGCTTCTCTTGGGTTCCAAGTGCATTGTAAGTGGTGTGAGTAGACCATATATTTGGTGTATAAACTCCTCTAGATTATATATATATATATATATATATATATATATATATATTATGTTTCTCCCTTTTCACACCCCAAAAGTTAGTAGTAGTTTTGATCTATAGTGGTACATCAAGGAAACTAGCCCTAATCTAGAGATCCACCTCAAATTTGGGTCACCCACAACCCTAAGGTGGTTCTATTATGTCAATTGAATGAGGAAAGACTTATCATCTCCTAAATGGGTGTAAGTTCAAGTGACAACATTATGTACATGAACTAATTAGGAATGGATGCTTCCATGATGTTTATCTCTAGACCTCTATTGGATGGTACTTATTATTCTTGGTTGTTTACAGACCTGTTGGAAAGCCTATTATACCTCTAAAACCCAAATTTATGATTAGTGTTCTAGCCCCTAGTGTTCCCCATATGCTTCTACATGATAATAATTCATTACCTAATTTTTTTAGACCATTCTTTCGATTGATTCCAATTCTATTTTTGTAGAATTAGAATTTGTTCCTTGTGTTGTGATATTATTAACTGGTATTAATAACTAACTCAAATTTTGCTAGTTAGGGGCATAATTATTTAGGAAACTTAGGTGTTGATTAGGTGTAACTTAGGTTTAAATCACTGTAATGTACATTTGGGTCTAGTTTTAGAGGGCCAAAGACTATTACTAAGGATTCAATTGCTTATATATATTGATAGCTTCAATATAAGCCAAAGGTAGTATACCAACATTGGTATATATATGGATAAATATTATAATCATGGGGTCTAGGTTGTTTTGTACATCTCTAGGGCTAATGCTTATCTAGTTTGGTAAGTGGTTTAAATCTTTCTATACATATTTTTAAATATAGCATTAAATGCTTGGATTGGCTCATTGGGCTCTCACTTCATACTGGAAAATGACACATGCACTAGTGACCTAGCTAAACTATGCTAAAAGGGCATCTTGGAAATGGGTCTAAGCTATGATGGAACCCTTTAGGATATTCACAAAATAGTCATAGGCTGCATCTTTCAAGGTGAAAGGAAATAATCTATAATCCACATCTTGGTGGGTTACATTCAAGATTCCTAAAGTGATTTTGAAGGCCTTGATGTGTTATTTTGTAGTCATTCCTCCCAATGGAGAAAAATAAGGCAAGTATTTCTCAAGGTTTTTAGGTTAATCATGGATAACTTTATCAGTGTTGATAGCAAAACCTCTAAGTCAGGTAGGAGCTTGAGGTGGACCTTATAGTAGGGCCATTGGGAATAACAAAAGATGAGGTTGTATGCTTAGAGAGAATGATTGGGCTTGAGATTATCTCCTAATTCCCTTATCAGACCTAATTTGTATATGGATTTTCAAAGGTGGTAATAGAAATTTATTGTCTAAGGTAGACCTTGTTAATCCTTTAGGTGCTTCCAATGTAACACAAGTTATTGCAGGCCCTCCTTCTAGAGCCAAATTAACTTTATATTAAAGTATGTTTTACATATGCCATAGATACCTTTATGAGGTCACCTCTAAAATTTTAGGATCAGTAAAATATTTAACTTTAAAGCACGAGTTGTAGGATATTCATTTTATAAAAACCTATTGGTAGAATTTTGGTGAGTGATATAGATTGTCTACCGCAAATGGGTTGGTTATGGATGAACCTAAATATATTTTGAGTGGATATAAGGGTGGATATTTTAACTAAGGTGCATAGGATTATCAAAAACTCAAAAAATAGGGAAGAGTAGGGTAGAAAAGAGGCCTATGGACCACACAAGATGAAGAATCTTTAAGACTAACACTTGACATGAATTGGATAAGAAATCAGAAGACAAATGTGTATTGTAAGCTATTATAGCACACTAACACTCAAACATAGTTAGGAATCAAAGGGAAATAAAACACAATAAACTTATATGTAATTAAAGGTTTTCACATTTGTCAAATTATTATTGCACATCTAGAAGGGGGATTATAATTAACATGTAAAAGAAATTCAAATAAGTTATAGCTTAAAGTGAACAACTATATTAGAAAAGATAAACTCATACACAATTAAAAAACTAAGATACTAGAATGATAACATGTCCCACATAGTCCACATAATTGGATAATAATTAAGATTTTCACATAAATATCAAATTAAGTACAACTTATCAAAATTTTCTATTAATTTCAACGCCAAAATTTTCCTACCTTTGGGACTGGGAGGTTACAAGTATATATAATCTTGGAATGGGGAAGGCCTCATCTCTTCAAGCTTCAACTAAATTTACAAGTCAAAAATTGAATAATATGTTCAATTCATGTGATTTATGCATGTACAATGATAACATATAAAATAACCCTTCATCTATAAATACAATATACATGTAAGGTATATAGGTTAGGAACTAAATTTACAAATTGATAATAATACGCAAATACATAGATATTTTAGCAAGGTACTAATATGGCACTATTAGTTGAATAATTCAATGGAGTAACTATGATTACAACTAAAGTAACTACCAAGGGTCCCTGAGGGATCAAAATTAGGCCTATTAGAGTGTTAAGACCATAAATACTAAAAATTGGGCATTTTATGTCAATGATGGAATATTGATAGTTGGTTGAATGGTTGGAAGTGATGTTGAAGCCTTCTCGTTTCCCTTTAGTTCTTCAAATAATGCCTTTGATACCTCAAACTCTTTATGTATAATGTCAAAATTAAGTAAGTTCAACTTTAAAGCTCTTAAATTTATTCTCAAGGCTTTTGCTCTTGCTAACCTATCCTTGGTAAAATTGACCAATTTCACAACTTCTTCATTGGTTCTATAGATGGTGTTTTAAAATTCCTCCTTGAAGTTTTTGGTAGTTGTTTGGAGGAGGTTCTCAAAATTAGGCCTGTTGATGAGCTCACATGTAGGAGTGATCACATTAGTGACCCTCATATCTCTAAAAATAACCAAGGCCTTGATTTCATGTCATGAAAAAAGTACCAACAATGTCTTCATTTGATTATGCCAACTAAGTGAAGCATCCCTTCTTGAAATCACATAGTTTAAACACCAATATGCATACATGTTGGTCATCAAGTTTAGTTGAATGAATGAGATGGTTCTAAAACATTGAACTAGGAAATTCAATATCTTTTAAAATTCCCTCATTTGATGCTAAAACTTGGTGACATTCAATTTATTGGACTAATTTCATGTTATATAAGTTTATATGTTATTCAAAATATTATACAGCTTGGCAGTTGCACTCTAAACATCATAAATAATTTACTAAATAGATTGTACAATTTATCTCTACTATAAACTTTTCAAGGCATCCACTTATCTTTGGTACATCTCTTTCATAGATTCACCTTTAATATCAAAAAAATCATAGAATTCCTCCATATACCTTATAGGATGATTAGGATTCCTCTTAGGTTTCTTTCATAAAAAAAACAAGTCTTCCTAACCCTTTGAATAGTTCCACTCTTATCAAATCTAGTGGAGACTATGGGTAACTTAGTAACAATTAAATTGTGTCTTTAATCCCTTATACCCTCTATTTCCTTCACCTATTTGGGAACAATGAGTTCCCATATTTCCTAATCTTGAATTGGGCCTCTAGATGTAAAAGGTGGAGTCATAGGAGGGGGTGATATTATTGGGGGTGTCATGGATGCACTTTTTTGAATGGGGAACTAGAGAAGTGAATGAACAACCCTCTCCCATGGTGATGGTTCCCTTATTGGGGTGACTTCAGCTAAGAATTTGGTTAAGCCATGGGTCCTTTCCATAGTCATGGTGTTTGATGGCATGGGAAATGATTGGGCCATTTATAGTTCTAGTTGATTTTCTCACTTATTTGGGACTAGAAACATTTGGGGGTTAACGATAGAAATAGTAACCAAAATCTCAAAGTGGACTACCTTAGGAGTCCTTATTTATTTATGAGAAAGAATAGATGAATCAATAATAGAACTAGATACAAAACTTCCAAGAACAACTAGAGGTAAGGTTGTAACTAGAATCTCTATAACAACAACAGATGAAATAATGGAAGAAACTACCTCATTAATGCTTTAGCTTTGATCCCTTGTGAGAACCTATTGATTTAAGGTGTCAATTAGGGATCCTTCCACCTGTTGTCCTCTAAGACTCAAGGATTTTTATTTCTCCATTTCAACCTCCTCATTCATTCCTAATTATGATCCTTTTATTTCTTCTACATATTCTACTTCTTCATTATTTGAATAATCAACTAAAGATATAACTTGCTCAGGCTCTTCTTCCTCTACTTATTATGTTTCTTAATTTCCTTTTCTTCCTCTTCCTTATCTTCCTCTTCTATAGTAGTAAGACCAAGTGATGGCCTTTAATCTATTTTCTTACCTTTATAATAAGTGGAAAGGCCCCTAGGTTTCCTATGATAAGTGAAAATTGGGGGAGTGGAAGGTTAACAAGAGGGTGATGTAGTTGAAAGACAATCGTGGTGGAAAGTATCATTAGAGGTGGTGGTGAAGAAATGGTTGGTGTGACCATAGTGGTGGGATAAATGGTGATTAGATTTGGTATGGTATGAATAACTTAAGGAGAGGTCTCCTCACTAATGGTTGTGTAAGGTGGATAACTTGATAGAGAATACATAGGGGAAGTAGGAATTATTAGAATTGACTAAAAATAAGATTGAAGAAACTCAAGAAGACTTGCTTAAGTCACTATGATAAGATGTGGTAGTGGTTTCATTATAAAATTTATCTTCCTGTTGGAGATGTATATTTTTATTACATTTTGGTTATGCCCAAAGCCTAAGTGGTATCATTTGTAAATGTAGAGGGGACTTGAGCACCTAGGAGACCTCTTAGAATCTCCCTTCTGATTTGAGGGTTAGATTATATATAACTAATGGATTCACTTTCTTATTCATCTATTTAGTCTCTTATAATAGAGGAGGGTTGATTCAGCACTTGTGAATCTTGTGACTAGGCTAGAGGCCATTGGTGGCTCCATGCATGTTCTACCTTTTCTTCTGTCACCTCAAGATCATATTAAAGAGCCTAAGACCAGATCATATAAATAGGTTTGTTATTCATTTTATTCCACACATCCATGTCATCTTTTACATTTATAAGTATAACATCATTTTCATGTTCTTGATGACCATACTATATGTTTACATTTTTATTCTCCTTAATGTATTAGAGGTATCCCCTTATTTTCATTTTGGGATTCCATTCCCTAAATGGTACCAAATTCAAATTGTAGTAGGTCCTAGATTTTTCAACTTGAATTAAATGTGATTTAAGCACATACTATAACTACCCAATTCTTATAGGAGTCTTGAAGTAATGGGCCAAGTGTTTCTAGCCTACTTATTCATCAATATTGTTGTAGATTTGGAATGATATTTATTACTCTGTAATTTTTATTGTAACACGGTGTGACAATAATAGTAGTGATGCCTAAGTACCTTCTATATTGATGACAATGACATTGGGATAATAATAATAGTCACCCATTTTGCTAAGGGTTGTCATTATGTTTTTGGACAACCTAGGAATTGAATTATTGTGAATTCCTTGAAACACTTGAGGATGTACCTCATCACATATTCTTTGAAATAATTATTATACCTATATATGAATATGAAATAATGGTATTCTCCAATCCTATTTATGAAGTACTCAATTGAAGGCTACCATACTTCTTCATGGGTCCTATAGATAGTGCCCAATACCACATCTTGTAAATGGGACATTGATACAAGAGCATCAAGATAAATTCACTTCAAAAATATAAATATCATAAATTTTACTTGATCATAGTTATTAGGAGATATAGGAGGGCTATAATAAGTCTTGAAATGCTTATTAGAAAAGTTCTATGTTATGTTATAAAGGGTTGTGACCATTTGTAAAAGACATAAACCCTTATATTATAGTCTTAAAAGGTTATTATGTAAATAATTATATTTACTTATCTACAAGTTAAATCAATGAAGGGCAAGGATAGTATGTTCAAAAGGTTGTTGAGTGAATCATTTTCTTATCCTAAGACCAAAACTAAACTTGCACCTATTGATAAGCCATGTACCACTAAAATTGGATTCAATTAAAGTAAACAAACCAATGTGTGTGTGTGTGTGTGTGTGTGTGTGTGTGTGTGTGTGTGTGTGTGTGTGTGTGTGTACATTATTTATTCCATGCATATTTCCTTAACTAATCTCACACCTTTTAAGATGATATTACTCAAACTTATATATATATATATATATATATATATATATATATATATATATATATATAAGTTTGAAGAATATCATCTTAAAAGGTGTGAGATTAGTTAAGGAAATATGCATGGAATAAATAATGTCCTTAGGCCTATATATGTATGACAGTCTATAGGACTATGAATATGTATGTGAATATTGAACATAAGAGATGAATATTTCTATTGAAAGAAGCTCGTTAATGACTATGTCAAGAGAAGGATTATTTACATTTTGTATACAATAAAGTTATAAATTCTCATTAATATTAGAAGTTCATTATTTTATTTCTTTAGTAATCTCAATAAATTAGGTGACAAGTTATATAACTAATTGGTGTTATTAATATCAATTAAAACGTGAAGCATACACTATAATATTCCTTGAGGAATGAAATATTATAAATGATTACTTGTTACTAAAAAATTTTATGTGTTCTATGATAATATTTTTCAAAGTATTTGACTAGTCTTTAATTTTTTATAATAGTAAGGAAGGTTTGAAATAATTGATCAACATTCTAATACATTATTTCTCAAAATCCTAAATCGATAGGTCTGTGCTTTTCAAAACTTTGACAATGGTTGACATTAGTAATATTCATTTGATAATTATTATTTAGGACCATGTTTCCCTTATATTTCATGCACATAAAGATATTTGTAACCAAAATAGAGGTCAATTTAATATTCAAGTTGATTGTAATTACTCCCTAATAGTTAGTGATTCAACCTATATTTTGAACAACACACATAGTGGTATCTAGTAAAGAAAATATGAACACTATATTATTCATAAGTAGAGTTTGATATTATAAAAATGATGCTACTATGTTGACTGGGTCATGGGAGTTAGAAGATAAAATACTATGAGATATGTGAAAATAAAATTGTGGACAAAGCATAAAAAGGATAGATTGAACTCAACTATATGTATGAATTTTATTTTAAAGTAGGTTGTATAAATTATAAGTATTGTCTTTTATTGAGCTCTTGGAAAGTGGTAACCCCTAAAAACTAAGGTAAATTGATGAAACATTGGATTGCTTGACCATATAAAGGAAATAACTAGAAGTTTCCTAGTATGTAATTTTGTTTAATTGTTAATATATGGATATTACGTGAAGAACATAGGTTAGATAAGATCTGATCATATAATATATTATACTTTTATGGATTGAGAAATAAAATATATCTATGGATGTTCTATTTGATTGTTGATAGAACCAAGTCCAATGTCAAAAGTAGAATTGCTCCTTTGTAGATATTCTTAAGACTATGTAATTGTATAACAGTCAATTGAAATATGTTAAAAATTTAAAGCATATTCGACATGCACATAATTATTCTCAAGGGATAGAATTGACTCCCTTCAAAGTTTTTAGATACATATAATGGATTTATATGAAATTTATTATAGGTTTAGTGATTCATGAGATGGCGAAACAGACCTTTTATAAGTATAACAAACTATAAATTATATTTTAATCTTGTAAGAAAAGATCGAGTGTTGTGAGATGATAATAAAAGACTTCAGTGTGAGAGTCCAAGGCCTTTTGAATATTAAGTAATCTAGTTTACATTGAAGTCAAGTAAAATAAGGTGAAAGTTTGTTGATATTAAGATAGACTAAATCATTGAATAAACTTATTGGTCTTTAAAGACCAATATAAATAAGAAAGCTCTATTGATAAGTATAAATAAAGAATGGCCGTGTGAAGATTTGAATATAGACCTAGAGTAAGAAAACTTAAAGAGATTTAAATAAGTAAAAATCAGCCATTCATTTAGTGGTGTAAATTTACACTATCATCAATTTTTAGTATAAGAGATTAGGATAAACTCTTAAGAGGTTGATAAATTTTGTTTTTGTATTGATATTGTAGTGGTGAAGTGATAGATGCTTTTAAAATAGAAGGGTTCAGGCAATCATCAAGTCTATTAAGACTTGAGAAGAAGAAAAATTACATAATGATTCCTCTTGAAGATATATTCAAGGTGAGGATAACTTAGACATAAGTGTCAAAATACTTAGGTAAGATGGAGCCTACAATGAGATAAAAAGTAAATCAAGGTGAGAAAAACTTGCTAAAATAAGAAAAGAGAGCAATAGGGAGACTACATAGAGATAATATCCCCTTGAGAAAAAGAGAAATAAGAAGAAAACAAAACCAAGAAGATTTTCAAAGAGAGATAAAATGAGAGAGAGAAGATATCATTAATAAAGGCCATAGTAGAGAATATGAAGAACCTATAGAATGGGTGTAAGATAAAGAAAAAAGTGAGATGGTCAATCCAATCGATGAAAGAAAGAATACAAAGGAAATATATGAGAGTTACCTTGAAAAGAGAGTTGAAATTATAGTATGAAAAGTTTAAATTGATTGACAATCTCAAGTGTAAAGATTTTGAAATAAATTCATAGATTAAAAGTCAAAAAGAAGATGACTAGCACCTTAAGGAGGAGAGAGAATTTAGTATATAATATCTTAAAGAAGGAGAGATGCTTAGAGAATAAAATATGGAAAAATAAAATCACCAAGAGGATAATTTGGAGGATATGAGGCCTCAAAAAATTTCATCTAATAATTCCTTTAATGCTTTGTATACAAGTATAAGAATTGATGAAGGAAATGAACTAGTTGAGTCAATGAGTAGGCTAATGGAATAAGAAGATGAAGCATTTGATCAAGAAATGCTAAAAATAAACCAAGATTAAGGGAAGGATTAATGTAGAGTCTTAATATTTGAAGAATAACAAGTAGGTTAGTTACTCATGAAACAAAGATTAATTGTGTAGGAATTGATCCTCACTCAAGAGGATGCAAAAGAGGACAAAGAAGTAGCCATGGAGTATGAGGAACAACAAGACACAAAACAAAATCAAGAAAAAAGGTACAAAGATAATAAGTCATACTATAATTTATATGAAACAATGAATAAAAAATATGAATTTGATCCTCACAGGTTGTAAAAGAAAATGGTGAAGTAGGGGACTAAAGATGAAATAGACACTTGGTATGAAACCATGGTGTGTCAAATAAGAACAGACATAAGAACAAGGAATGACTATAAAAAGTAAAAATATATGGAAGCATCATGTAAAGTAAAAAATAAGTGGGTAGATATATTTTTAATACAAGATGAAAATAAGACTCTAAATTCCATGGAGTCAAAAGAGACAGTTCAAGTATAACTAGTTATATATACAAAAGAGGTAGAGCCAAAGAAGCTAATTAAGGAACAAGTTCAAAATAAGATGACAAGAAGAGAAGGGGAAATAATGCCTCAAGTTTTTTAAAATGATTTTGTTTTTATCTTTATATGTGTAGGTATGGAATACTTTATAGATGATAAAGTGGAGTCCCATATAGTGGATGTCATAAAAGAAGAGGAAGAGGAGATTGAGCCATTCAGGCTCATGAAATATGAAAAAAAATAAAAGAAAGGAAGAGACAGGTAAAATCTAGTATGAATTAAAAGATGAAATACCAAAATATTGGAAGAAAATAAAAAGAAGATAATAACTCATTTGAGCAGGGCTCAAATATTTAATAACAGGGGAGTCTAATGCAAGAGCATCATGACAAATTCACTTCAAAAATATAAATAACATAAATTTTAATTGATCATAGTTATTAGGGTATCTATGAGTTCTACAAGAATTATTTAAATGTTTATTATAAAAGTTATATGTTATGTTGTAAAGGGTTGTGACCATTTGTAAAAGACATAAACCCTTATAATATGGTCTTAAAAGGTTATTGTTGACCAATTTTGACACCTAAGTAAAAAGGTAAACCCCCTATAGATTGAAATTTTCATAGGGTTATTCAAACTTGTATATATCATTACAAATGTCTTTTTATGGTCTTGAATGGTCTTCATGTGGTCATACTTCTACTGGTTTAGCTTTGCCCAAGGTTTAGTCTTATATGACTTGTCTAGTCCTAGGGGTCATTTATAGGTCTTGGTGTTGTCAAGTTTGGTTAAATTGTGACATGGTTTAGAGTCATTAAAAATGAGTATTAATGAGTTTCTAAGGTCATATTATCATGTGTTAGCATTTTATTATGTCCTTATGTGCTAAAAAGTCATATTTTCACCTTTTTGGCATATTTTGTGGAGTTGTACATTTTATATTTAAATTAAAATGTTTAATAAGGTTCCCATAATGTATCTAATATCAGATAATGTTAAAAAATAGTCATATAATGAAAAAATTACATATGCAATGCCTAAAATGAGCAAAATGCCACTTTACAAGTACTTTTGGGCCCTTGTATAACCTTAGAAGATCATTTATAAATTTAAAATGGTTTTAGAGTGTCCCTTGGGATCCCTTAGATCATTTTCAAGTTTTGGAACAAGTTTTAGGTCATACAGATGATTCAAGCATTCTTTATCCTCCATCATTGACTTCACAAGCTCAAAAAGGCAAAATTAAAGTGGATGGTATGGCCGAGAGAGAGAGAGAGAGAGAGAGAGAGAGAGAGAGAGAGAGAGAGAGAGAGAGAGAGAGAGAGAGAGAGAGAGAGAGAGAGAGAGAGAGAGAGAGAGAGAGAGGATATATAACTTTAGAAATTATTGAGTGTCATAGTAAGATTTAAATTAGTGGAATTAGTTTACATATTCATGCCCCATTATTTATGAACAATCGCTAAGACTGATAGCAGTTCACTATGACTTGTCCATCTAAGTAGGGTCTGATTTTGCATCTATTTCTCTACTTTAGAATTCAATGGAGAGGAATGGTTTTGATAGATTTTTTTAGAGTTAAAATATATCTTTTTAATTATTTTTTGCTAATATCACTCATCTCCATGAAATGTCTTCAATAAGAGGAAAGGTGTCTCAAGTAAAGGTGTTTAATCACTTTTGCTATAAGTTTTTTGATTCATTTTAGTTATTGCCACTCTTAGATGTTCTCATGTGATCCCTAATTAATGTAATATCCATAAAATTCATAGATTTCATGTAATATCCCTTTTAAATTAATCTTTTCTATAGTCTCTAAGTGTCTTTCTCTTTGGAAAACTTATATGGTGTTTGAACAACCTTCTTCAGGTATAAATATCAATGTTAGGTCTGAGTGATAATGGTAAATCCATGGTGGCATGAAGGAAACACCATTGAGCTATTTGGATTCTTATATAATGATGATGATGATGATGATGATCTAAGTACACCTTCAAATAAGGGATAATAAAGTGTTTTAGTCACACAGGCCTAGAGGCCTATAAGTGGACATTCATGAGTCCAAGTCTATGTTAGGAGTGTCTTGAAAACATGGGGTTTACTTTGAAATCTTTGACATTCATTAAAGTCTAAATGTATAAATTGAAGATGACCAAAGAATATATGAGTAAAGGAGGATGCTTCAACTCTCATATGAACCATTATACACATAGTCCTATACATCTTAGAGAATAGATTGGTGAACAATTGATATATACTTACCATATGTAGACCTTTTGAATATATAGTGCAAGGTTCTCAAGGAAAAATTGGTACAATCCATAAGTGCATAGAGTCAAGAAGACTGGCAAGCAGAAGTAGACCTACAAGCAGGGTGTGAAATGACCAAAGACACTTCAAAGAGTGAAGGTGTCAATGGTTTGGAGGAACCAAGTGAATGTTTTATACTTGTAATAGGTTCCACTATCTCTAGTATCAAATGGAAACATTAGTCAATCCAAGTTACAACTAGATACTCATGACTCTCCAAGAGATCACCGCTTATAGCCAAGCCTAAATGGATAAGGATAGAGAATAATAGAGTTTCAAAGTTTTGAAGTCTTGTAAGGAAGTTAAGTGGAGTTCAAATTATAAAGTTTTTGAGTTGATACCAAAATGGATCTAATACTTTCTTTTTGAGATAAAAAAATACAAGTTAAATCCAAATCACTGTACACATAATCCTTATCATCTACAGGCCTACCCAGTCTAGGTGATAAAGTATTCTCCATGACATAAAAGATGAAAAGTATGATAAAGTATGAAATGAAAGTTATTAGAAAAGGGTAAAAGATTCCTTAGTTTCTCCAAATAAGGAATTGGACTCCCATAGTGGTATCTCATGGTGAAATCCTAAAAGGCCTAAATAGGCTTTAAAACTTATTTTCACATAGTAAACCTAAAGGACAACATCTCAACATTTGGGGGAGGTTGATATACTAATATGCATTGATGGTTGGATAGGTTCAATTCACTAAGGGTCTCGATGAGGCTATTCAAAACTTGTAGTTTCAAATGTAAGAAAGAAGTCCTAAAACCATACAATCACTACCTACAGCCAGTCATGAGGAACAAGAGACATATCTAGGGTTATATAGGTAGGTTTTACTTCATTTGAATCTATAATGGTTCTATGGACTTTATGAGACATAAAATAATGTGAAAAAAAAACTTTTTAGAGCACAAAGATCACTTACAAGTGTCTTTAAATTTTGATGATAACCTACAATTGCACCCTAAGGTTTTATGAGTGGACTATGTAAAGTGTCATGGAGTGATAAAATGGCTTAACTAAGCTAGAATGAGTGATCTAAGGAGGTATAGAGAATTGATTATATGTACTCATGTGTTTCTAAGTGATTATATCAATCCATTTAAGGGTAAAACATAGAAAACATAGTCATAAGGCCTATTAGCCTAATACCCTCATCAAATCATCAATACATAGAGACTAACATCAAAATCAAGAAAGGGTTTAATGGGGACCTAAAGACAACATTTAAGTGTTCTTATGGCAGTTTTAGATGTGAAATAGATAGTATTTTGTAGAGAATAACTTGAAATTGGTAATGTTGGCCCAAAATGGTTTTAAGAGTGCATAGAACGCATGTTGGTCACCTGAGAAGCATCTTTGTGAACTCGTAAATATATAGAGTAGCTACATGAAGTTCCAATCATGTAGTGAAATTTGAAGTACCTTGTATACTTAAAATCATTGGAATTAGTTCATAGGTTAGGGGCGTAACCTTTATGAACTATTGTTAAGAATCTAGACCTTAATAAACCTCTCATAAACTCTAATAGAGACCCAATGGATAAGATCTTAAATAAAATGCATCTAAATGCATTGAATTTGCCTATTTGATAGTAAAAACATTTTAATCACTCTTTTAAGGTTGTGATCACATAGTTATTCCATATTGTCACCTATACAGAAGTGATAAATGCTACAATTTTGCACGTTTTTAAGGAGAAAGGAGTACATTGGGGTGAGTGGATGGAAATCACTATGGTGAGTACATGAGTATGTTTTTCAACCTCTCAAACCTTAAGATACATATTTAATATCCATGAAATCATTTTTATAGGTCTGTGTGTTGAAAATAGTCTCAATGGGCCAATATAAAGTGAGGTGACCATCTAGATTGACAAGAAACATCAAGTTTAAATTATCCTAAGGTTTTAATGATAGACTAGAAGACAAATGGATTTCACACACATGTTTCTCACCTATTAAGGGAGTGTTATTCAATGCCTATGGCCACCTAAGTGACAAGTGTCAAGCAACTAGGCCTGGTTTGCTAGTTGGCCTACTTGATCAATGAAAGAGAGCTTTAAGAGTATGAAAAGCAGGTGTACAAAAGATGTATCAATTAAAAGAAGGTTTAAATGATTGATTCAATCATAATTTCCATCTTTAAAGTTATAATAAAGGTGTTAAAAGTCTCCAAGGTAGTTTCAAAAACTTACTAACTCCCTAATCAAGAAAGTGTATTATGGCATAGAGGGATAATGAAGGTGTCAAGTTGTTATGTTAGGCAATGAAGAAGGTGTTAAGATGATCATGATAGTTGGAGAAGTGTTTCACTAATCTAACTCCTTTGTGTTGAAGTTTTATATTTTCAAAACTTCAAAGATGCTCAATGAGTGCCTTCTCCTCTCATTTTCACCAACCTCATGGAGTTACTTAAAGAGCAGATTGACACATGTCTCAAGAGAGTTTTATATGATTATATTCTATTTTTTAAAGAGGGTTATAGACACCAAAATGGTGTCGACTCCCCTTGGTCCCTTATACATCTTATTAATTTAAAATAAATAACTTATTTTAAATTATGACCTCACCTAGACAACTCACCTAAGACAACTCACCTAGGACACCTTGCCTTGGACACCTCACCCCTAAGACCATTTCCTACCCTATGACTCACCTTGAGACTAAGTCATCTACCTATGACCTATTCTCACTCCTTTCTAACCTTCTAACCAACACTAATGCCTAATAACCCTATCCTTTGACCGTTCTCCAATGACAAATGCACTTGGCAGATGGAGAACAGGCGAAGGGCTAAAAATAGACCTTTTACCTGTTCTCTGGCTGTCGACATCGGTCAAATGTTGGTCGATGCTGGTAGGATCACCAATGTCAGTTTCTTAAACTGAGTTCTAACCTTGAGCTCAAATTTTGAATCCTTAATCTCTAATCGAATTGACTCTCTCTCTTAAATTCTTCCTCCTGGACTCTGAGACATCGATGCACACACTCTGAGACCAAGCATCAGACTTTGACTAACACTCACCTGGCTACAATAACTCTGCACAAGTGACTCTAGACTAGATGTGAACATTGCATGAGGGCTTTGACATCAGCCACAATAGGAATACATGTTCTAATACCCTTGGTTCTTCTAATAGAGCTAAGAATTCTTCTATTTCATTTCAGTGTTTAGATTCCATTAGTAATTAGTTTCTATTTATTATTTCTGAATACAATCAACCCGACCCAACTTTCTTCTTGGAAAGGCTGAAAAGCCTTCCTCCTATTCTTATCCATTTACATACCAACCCTTTGCCTTTGCCCCCTCTCAGAGCCTATTTACTGTCTTGCAACCCTACACAGACCCAGACTCCTTCTAGACCCCTCTATTGACCACAGACACACCCTGAAACCCGTCCATGGCCCATTGCCCCTACCAACGTTGGTAACATAACCAACATCGGCATATTTACCAATCGATGCTGGTAGGACTACCGACGTCAGTGACTATGATAGACTGACTGTAGAAAATAGGTGCATGTTATCTTTATTTCTCTTTCTTAGTCTTTCACCATTTCATTTTATACAACACTCTTTTTATCAAAAAGTGGACTGTCATCCCTTAAGAAAGTTTTTATGCTTCTAGGACCGAGCGTTGCTTAGCAGTCCACCATATCTTTATCTAACATTTTCTATGTTTAAGTCTTATTCTTATCTACAGGTGTCTTCCTCCACAGCCAAAGAGGAGCTCCTACAACGTCTAGATACGGTGTGCAACTTAATCTAGGTAGCGTACAAACCCCTGACCCTTACCCTTAGTTTCTTCTTTCTTTTGAATGTAAAAAGCAAAAACGAGTAGAGAAACATTTTGGCACGCCCAGTGGGACCCTTGGAGTTTTCCTTGGGGTCATTCTTCTAAAAGGCAAACTTTTCATATAGATGCATTAGGAAAAAATTCTCTTCTTGCATCCTTTTCTTCTATCTCTTTATTTTGAAAAGACACCATTAGCACAAGTTAAAAAGAACATATTTCTTTTTCTTCTTGTCACTTCTTACCTACATTTTAGAGTAGTGAAAATTCATGCTCTTAACCTTTTCCCCACTTGTTTGCATCTGAACAGAACATTTCAATTTGGGTTAAAAAATAATTACATTTCATTCCTACTTGAATACATACTTAGCCCTCTCACTTAGTAATTAAAACACATTATGAATAAATCGTAGTGCACATATGTTACACAACCTGACCACATTCACATCAAACTAAACACCTAAACATACCTAAGACAAGGCCCGTCTAGGATTTCATCACCTAGCAGATACCTTACCCTTCTTGGCGATCCTACTTGGACTTCATTACCAAGAGGAAGACCCACTCTATTCTCTAGTAGAGTATAAACTATAGGCAAAGTATATATTGGCTAAGTAACCTAACTCAACTCTGGGTTTGTGAAGTGAAGGGAGCAAGCCCCCAGCACTAGCCCACGTACAAAACCTAACACAGACTTTTGAGCACCAAAACATAACCCGAAACCAACCTTAGACTTCCTCTTTAGGACCCATTCTAAAAGCCCAACTTCCAACACATTCTTCTAAGGCATAAGCCACCACGACTCTAAAATTTATTCTTAGGAATTTAACGTTTAGAGGTTGCTTGTCATCATCATTTCTATTGTTCTTATCTGATTTTTTGAGCTGGTAAGGCCGCATCATTTTGAGGTCCAAAAACAACTTAGAATTTCTCTTTTATTCCAAAAACTTTTAGTTTTCTGAGTTTCTGGAAATACACAAACATCGACATCAGTTTTTCCACCAACGTCAGCAACTTATCTTCACCGACATCAGTTTTTCTACCAACGTCGGAAACATATATTCACTACCATCAATTTTTCCAACTGACATCAATCACTTTCAAAAAAAATTCTTTCCAAAACAACAACTTTAAAACCTGACTTTCTTGCTATTAAACACACATTTTGGGTTTTTTGAAACTAAAATACATAGTTTTTAAAACCTAAATTCATTTTGCCTTGGATGGTTTTGACACGCAGTCAAGCCAAAATTCTTGTTGACCATGCAAGGCAACAACCACTTCCACCTTCACCCTTTATAACAAGTCCCCAAATGGAGTATACTTCAGACACTGATCGTAATCCTACCCCAAATAAACCTCCAATTATTCCTGAAGGGGATCAAAATTTTGAGAGATTCCTTGACCACAACATCAAGGCTCTCCAACACTATCTCACAAGAAACCAAATGCGAGATCTTTTAGGTAACCCAATTTATGGGATGTCAACTTCCTTGACTAAAGCGGCAATGATATCAACAACATCCGCTACTCAGGCCATTGCCTCAACCACTAACCCAACCATGGCCAATATTCAAGATTTGGCCTCCCCTTCTATTTCTAGACCTACCTCCATCGGGGTTTTTGTACCCCCTCAACCACAAACAATTAAAACAAGTTCAATGCCTTTTTAGAACTTGATTATTTCTACCTCACCCACTCTTGCACCCATAAATACAAGAGTGACTACCTATCCTTCAACCAGTGTTGCCACCACTCAACCACCTTTGGTGGCATCCATTTAAGTTGTGCCCCTCTAGCTTCATGGCACAAGCCCCCTTGACCTCAACATCAATCCCTATGATGAACTACCAGTATGTGGCACCCATACAAATGCAACCAAGTACATCATACACCCCTCCCAATGCCTTCCAAGTACCTTACAACTTAGGGGGTACCCCACCTACCAATTCATCAGCTAATCTAATCAAGATGCTGATGGATAAGATGTCTAACCTTTAGACATCCATTTCCAGTTCAAGCAATATTCTTTCATACAAACAAATTTGCAACAAACCCATCCACCCTTTAGTGCCTATTAGACCATATCCAAACCAGTGGGAACACCCAAAATTTACTCATTTTTAGAGTAAAGAGGACCCACAACAACATTTATGAGCGTTTAGACACGCTTGTTACCTTATAGCACACGATGATGCATTATTACTTCACACATTTCCCATGTCACTTTCTGGCACCGCCCTTGACTGGTATAGCTCCATTACCATTCATTCTCTCTTTACCTTCACTCAACTCATTCAGCTATTTCTTGACCACTTTTCAATCAACATCACTATGAATGTCTCCATTATAGACCTATATTCTATTAGATAATTTGACGATGAGTCAATAGCTGACTTCATTGCCCATTGGAGAGGTTTGATCAGCCAACTCTCCTTTTCACTACCTCAACCCGAGCTCATTGAGCTCTTTTCAAGAGCATGTGCCAAACACATCTCATCCACTTTGTGGGTTCAAACATTCTACACATTTGATGAAGCTTTCACCATGGCCTGAAAGCTTGAACTCCATGTAGTTGAAGAGGATAAGGTCACATTGTGTAGCAAAAATAACAACACAAAATCTAATGACACTTCGTCTTCCAAATCTTCTTCTTCCCACTCTAGGTCTAAAGGAGTAGCAATTGTTGTGGTACTTAGGTCATCATCCTCTACCACAACCAACCAATCTCAGCCTTCCACATCATAATACATCAATAGACAATTCCAACAACAGTATATATAGCATCAATACACTCAAATAGGAGAATTATAAGCTTTCGTGTTGGATAAACTAGTCAAGCATGGAGTCCTCAATCTCCCTCAAATTTGACCACCTCAATTTGATCCCTCAAAAGCCATCCCTACATGGTATAGGGAAAATGACTTTTGTAACTATCACTGTGTCAAGGGTCATGACACAGACAATTGTAAAACCTTCAAAAACATTATTCAAAGACATGTTAGACAAGGGGGATCTTGTTTTGGATAACCTAAATCCACCAGCTAACCAAAACATGGATGTCTTTAGACAACCATTTCCTAACCATCCCCCCCAGCCAAAACAATGTTTAGACCATGGCCAATGACCCCCAAGAGTGTGGCATACGCACAGTCAACATGGTTTCTAACCAACCTCTCCCACAGTCTGAAGAGGTTAATCAACCCATTCTTTCACCAGAGGTAGAAGAGCCTTCTTTTTCCTATTTTTCCACCATAGGTAGAAGATCTTTCTTCTCCTATTTGTCCACCACAAGTAGAAGAACCTTCTTCTCCTATTTGTCCACCATAGGTAGAAGAGTCTTCTTCTCCTATTTGTCCTCCACAGATGGAGGATAATCCTCCATCCACCCCTCTTTCACATGTAGGAAAGGCTATTTTGACCTCTCCCATATTAGAGGATGTTTTGATGGCACCAACACTGGTGGCCTCACCCTCATCCTTCTTATCATCAATGGGGGATCATACCTTTCCCGCTACTAGACCACATGCAGAAACCATGATCATCCTTCCGCTTTAATCCAACTGAAGAGCCACATTCTCCAATCCCTTCTCCATTGAGAGAGAAACTTGTCACTTCACCTACTTTGGCTGAAGAAGATCTGGTGGAGGTAGATTTGAACCTCACCCCTCACAATAGTAGTACTCACACTAAACTAAAGAAAGCTACTAAACCATGTCGGAGAACTCCTCCCCCACATTCACCATTACCCTCCATTTTGGGTCCACATCCTTCTACTTTAGCAAGATTGCTCCCACATCCAACACCTCTTAACAAGAAAGTGTCATCTACACGTGTGGTCACACTGCCAACCAAAAAGATGGTATGACAAACTCCTCATACAACTCCTAAACAAAAGTTTTCAACCCTTACTGCAATAATGAATGCAAAGCCATTAGCGGGTTCCTTTTTTTCAATGTTATGCCAATTATTTTAGTCTTCTAGCATCACTCTCCCACCCATTAAGCCATACCAACCTCTTGGACCAAAACCATCTTGGTTTGATGACACTCAGATCTATGCGTATCATCGCACACCTGGGCATGACACTGAGTGTTGTTGTGCTCTTAAGGTTGTCATTCATCAACACCTAAAAAAGGATACCCTTCTCATTAAGGATTCTCTTGACCACCCTTTCAAAAAACCACCGACATTATCCCATGTCTCTCACACCTCCTCACCTTCACACTCATCAACTCTCGGATCAAAACCATCTTAGTTCGACGACACTAGATTTTGTGTGTATCATTGCACACGTAGACATGACATTGAGTGTTGTTGCACTCTTAAGGTTGTCATTCATCAACACTTGAAAAAGGACACCCTTTTCATTAAGGATCCTCTTGACCACCCTTCCAACAAACCACCAACACCATCCCATGTCTCCCAAACATCCTCACCTAAATTGGGATCCCATCATTAGACTATGGTCCCTCTACCACCTTCACCCCTTTGTTCAAAATCAACACCATTAATGTGGCCACTAGGTCACAAACCATGAAAGATAAAGGAAAAGATAATGTTTCTATTCCTTGGACTTATCCATTCATCAAGCCTCCTCAGCCACCAAAACCCAAGATTTCAAGCCACCATCTTTGAAGCCACTTCGTGACTCCATGGCGAAACAACTTCACCAAACCCCTGTGAAGATGTCCTTGTATGACCTCATTCAAATCTCTCCACAACATCACCAAACTTTAATCAAAGCTTTACAAATAGTGGAGGTACAACTTGAAGACCCCCCAACCACTAGCTACTTTTGTCAAATCATTACCCACTATCACCTCCATCACCGTCCATGATTTTGAGATTCCAGACTACAACTTGGAAGATCAGGATCCCACCCTCTCAAACTAATCCTATCAGGCAAAAGCTTTGCAAGATGCATCCTTTCATTGCACTCCTTGTCTAAGAGGAGCTTCATCATCTTCTCTTCATCTCATTTATCCAACCCATTGATTATCTACAATGGGTGTCAAATATTGTCCTTGTTACAAAAGCCATTGGGGGAATTCAACTTTATACTAACTATCATGACATCGACCAACACATGACCAATATGGAAAGAAGCAAATGGAGAAAGTTTTCTCTTAATTGGCTCAGACCTTAAATAATAATGCATAAGTATGGATCAGGGACTTATCATCTGTTGGCCAGAACTTGAGCCCCTTAATGCCTTACATCTGTGACCATTCTACTGTTAATCAAGTAATCATTCACTTGATGTTTAACTTGAGCTCGTCCCTTGAAGCAACCCCCCGTCATCCATATTCCTATTCCTTTCAACCCTTTTTTCCTACAAACATTAGTCAACCCTTTTGTAAAGCATGAATGCATTGTACTAATAAAAGGGAAACCCTTAAACCTCTATAGTCTTGTTCATGACTAAAAGTTTAGTCCAACAACAAAACATAAAACTAGGATGCCTAACCAAAGGTCATAAACTATAAATGTAGATTGATCCCTCGAAGGATAGCTATATCATTGATGTAATTGATAGACTACTCCCTTGAAGGATAGCTATTCAAAGACATTCAACCATACAAGGTAGAATATAGACCACTGCCTTGAAGGATGGCTATGACCAAATTTTGCTACATACATAGCACCACATGACCATAAAACAAAACAACATCCCTAAGTCAACTTCTCGCATTGATCAGTCTGCTACAAAAACAAAATAAAACAAAAAAAAAATCTTTGACTGACAAACTATTAAGTCATGGACTTGTCTATAGTCATTCTCAGGGCCACCTATAAAAGGGGCAAAGTTATCCCTGCTAAAAAAGGGTTACGCTATCTTGACATATCACATAATCATACCTATTACCCCAACATACTCAAGGGATTTTGAGCTCACTTAATGTCAAGTGATTCGACTATTTCTCTAACATAAACTAATGGTCAACAACGTAATGCATGAATGAGGCTTTTGTTTGAAAAAGTCTTATCTATGCCATCATTATGGTTCTTGTCAATGAAAGAGCGATATGCCTTTCACTTCTTACACATCTTCGTCACATACAACCAACCCAACCTTTTTGTAACCACTAACATGACATCATGATAGCCCATTCACACTAGTTTCTATAGAAAACAATACACATGGAAACTACCAACCAAACACAATTTATGTCAAGCATATACCATCACTAATATGGAAAATTGCTAGGGATGAAAAAACACTTAACCAATGTTATAGAATACACCATCACACAATATGGAAAAGACTATAACATCATCATACATTTCATTTTTAGCATACACCATCACCAATATAGAAAATTGCTAGGGATGAAAAACCATATAACTAATGTTACAGAATACACCATCACATAATATGGAAAAGGCTGTAACATCATCATACATTCATCATTTCAAGCATGTACCATCACACATATGGGAAATGCTAACGGCCCTTTTGACCATGACTTAACCTATTCAAACCCAGTCCATAACCTACCATCTTCCTCCCTTTTAGGGAGAACTACATTGGCCTGAGGCCCTTAAAATATGGGCTATGTAGGCAGCACTCAGTTAACACAGGGTCTTCTAGGGTTAGCTCAGCCATTCATTCGTTCATCTACCTGATGGATGAACTATCTATACCAGCCCAAAATCATGACCAAACAACCAGTCCTGACACTATAGAAGTCACCTTAGACTTCTCATGGGGCACATTGGAGATCACATATATCTCCCTGACCACAACACACACAATACTTGAGATTACTTATATCTCAACCCAACTTGACAAATGACCTTGGAGATTGAAACTACCTCCTTAGACCATGACCACTTTCGAGACAGCTTTGCTTTGGTTGTTTTGATTGCCTATATGGCTACCTCACAAATAGTTAGCAAATTGTACGCACCCCATATTACAACCCTCACACATATTGATGGATCACACCCAAGTTGATCCCCAATATTTGTGACATTTTCATGTTTTTCTAGGAGCACTTCCTAAGCCTGAGATACTTAGAACATGATGGACCATTAGAGCTACAGCTTTGATCGTTTAACCCTAATCAGTTATGACTAAAAGCTGGGGCCTAGTTTCTTTGATTTTATCACTCCTCGACCTTGTCTAAAATAATTTGACCTACTATCATGTGAAGTGGTATATACGCAATCTCAACTATTGCAGCGTTCACACTCCAACCTCACCATACTCATTTACTGTCTATCAAATTGGCACCCGATATCGGGTTCCCCTCCCTCAACTTCTACTTTGAGGGGGAATACCTCATCCCATACCTGGGGCAACTGACACCTTATTTTTGTCTTGCAATTCATCAAGAACAACCAATAAGACAAAAAGGGGCAAATGTAGACACCAAAATTGTGTCAACTCCCCTTGGTACCTTACACATCTTATTAATTTAAAATAAACAACTTATTTTAAATTATGACCTCACCTAGACAACTCACCTAGGACAACTCACTTAGGACACCATGCCTTGGACACCTCACTCTTAAGACCATTTCCTACCCTATGACTCACCTTGAGACTAAGTCATCTACCTATGACCTATTCTCACTCCCTTTCCAACCTTCTAACCACACACTCATGCCTAATAACCCTGTCCTTCGACCGTTCTCCAATGACAAATGCACTTGGTGGATGGAGAACGGGTGAAGGGCTAAAAATAGACCCTTTTACCCATTCTCTAGCAGCTGATGTCGGTCAATTTATCAGCCGACACCGATGGGATCACTGACGTCAATTTTTTAAATTGAGTTCTAACCTTGAGCTCAGATCCTGAATCCTTAATCTCTAATT